>KN726360.1:25906-44853 GCA_000816745.1 Ancylostoma duodenale
GACCGCCTGGCTCGGGAAATGAGGAGGACATAGCCGAGGGGTGCGATCTAGGCCCGAAAAACCGTCAGAACTGGCGGAGGAGGTAGTCGGGAGTGCGACATACCCCTGAACACTGATAAAAGCCCCGGATGGGTGCGGAGGAACTTAGCAGGTAATCCGAGATACTCTCGATGTCTGACACAGAGAGCAGTGGGGTTCTGCCTATTTTTCCACTGTTTGTAGCCCTGCACTCCACCCTTTTCCTATGATAACGTCTAGTAGGCACCTTGTTGTCATACTCACCCCAAAACTGGCAAAGTCTCTGAAGTGTCTCTCTTCTACAATTTAAGCCGACGTCCTGAAGACGCTTATTTTTATGCCTGATCCTGAAGGTAGTGCTTGTAACCCTGTGTATGTCCTAATAGCGGGGGATTCTCACCACAAAGATCGTTTTCAGGATTTTTCATAGATTCAAGAAGATTCAGATAACAATAAACGATATTTTTATAATAATAGGGCTTGCGTAAACCGACGAGAACAATGGCGACCATGGAAGGCCTCAAAACCATCGGCAATTCTCTTTTTGAAGAGTCTACGGCTGAAGCAGCACTTTCTTGGGATGCATGCACAAATTACGGGTCAGCACTGGATGCGAGTCTAGCTTCGGTTGTTGGTGAACAGTTTTTCGGGCTCTTTCTTCACTGACCAGGCTACGGATGATGCTTGACCATATTACGGATTTGAGTTGTAGTCTGGCCACGGGTGGTGTTTGCTCAGATTGCAGGACAAACTGCTTGACCAGTTTATGGGTAACGCTAGCAAGCTTCCGTTGTAACATCTCACGATTTTCCGCAGTCTGAGGAGATTTAGAGCAGAGGCACATGTCAGATAGATGTATTCCTAGGATTTGTCCCATTGCGTCGAAAGTTTTGCATTCGAAGCGGATTTTTTTTCTATAAAACATTTTCTACAAAATACAAGTCAATACATGCCGCAAGTACCGACCACGGTCGGGGAACACTCGTAGTTGGACTGTTGTTCTGTTTCCAAGACAAAGGCTGTAGCATAAGGTGGATGGTACCTACGAAATTAGCGCGTAGTTGTTCGTTTCTGCGATTTTTAACATGGTCTCAAACAGTGTGATGTCCCGCGGGTTTCCTGAGACATCACACTGTTTGAGACCATGTCAAAAATCACCATGTTATTTGAACCTTGAATGGACGTCCGGGGTGAGGCCTGAACAGTTTTCGGGTGATGCCAGAACAGTTTCCGGGTGTTGACCGGACACATCCCGGGTGTTCGCAGCTGCCTGTCAAGAAACGCACGGCTGGTAAAATTTGGTAAAAGTCGTTCGGACGGTTATTTCATGGATGGAAAATGTTTGCCATGCCCGCCCTCACCGTGTTGGAGGACCCTAGTGGGGAACGTGTATGCCCGAGCAAGAACACGAAGAACAGGTTATTCTGGACGAAACTGCTGCCACGTTTATGTTTATCGTATTAAACAATCCGAAAGACGTGTTCTTCACGAGTAGTAAGACCCTGGGCAAAAATAATGAAGAGTCAATGAAATCAGTGGAGTCAATGATGCAGTCGATAGTTTTCGGCGGAAAGCATGCTGAAACCTCCACAACGCTATAAAGGTTGCGTATTTAACGTTAGGACTTGATCGGTGCAGACTGGGCTCTGTAACACTCCTTTCTCTGTAAAGTGCACTGTGACAAGAACATTAGTGGATGCCTCGACTAGACCCTCGGTTGTGGGCACGGATGGAGCACAGGTAAAGCAGCGGACTGGGAAGCAATCGAGGAGCAATGGTGAATGATACGTGGGTCAGTTCGAAATCTCCAAGCTTTGGTGGGAGTGACAAGTTTTGTTCAAAAACCCTCATTTCTGGAGCCGTATCCGATATATTTGACCATGGGAGGGGAAACACAGTGGGTATATATCCGTTCCCACTAGTTTTTATCCACTCTGCTATCCAATATAACTCATCCATCCAAGAGTTCATTTGTTGGCGCAAGTGTGGTGTCTCGGTGAGAGACAACATGAAATGAAGATGGAGTAAATCATGGATCGTTATCAAGTGGAAATCAACCGGGAGAAGATATCCTTCAGTGAAGCGAGTAGATTTGCATATCCGCGGATATGATTTTATTGGATAGAAGATTCACTGGGTCTCGTCAATATATCCGCTAGTGCGCGTTTATCCGACTGGATAAAGTATAGCCCTGGACATGTGGAGGAGGATACCGGGACTTGCGGAGGACTGAGGCGGGACTTGCGGTCTGTAACAGACCGGGTGTCCTAGACAAACTCTCCGGGTGCCCTGCAGTAGCCCTACGCATATGTGCGATACTTTGTCTGAGTAGGTGGCAGCGTTGGTGTGTTTTAAAGACAGCACTGACCATAGTTTTCAAGGCCGAAATTTTAAGGGTGTCGGCTACTGAGCAATGGTCCCAATAATTCTGCGAAACTTAAAACGTCGTGTTTTCTCGAGATATAGGAGCGCAGATGAGTCCGTCTATCCCCTGCACGAGTTGCATTACGAAAGGGGATCGGTTTTTTCGTTTGCTACCACTGCCTTTCTCTTTGATAAAACCTAAACTTGTTTCCCCTACCTATATCATACGTACACATCCCAATTTGGCAAGAATGAAGCTTTCATACCCGCGATTTTTGCAAATTTGGATAAAACTTATGAATATGGTCATGTTCATCATTGCAGGAAACCTAGGGTTACAGCCAAATCTTGATGACCAAATTTCCTGTGGGTACTGCCTTTGGGTAGGAAACTAATAATGGGTGCAGTTACAGTATGTGCATTTCGCTGAACCAATTCAAATTTGGACGACCAACGGAGGACGCGACTCATATCATAATGTCGAGTTTGTGCAAAGTGTGTTTCGCAAGATGCCAGGGGCTCGTGGTTCTTTCAAAATTCTGGAGATGAGACATTATAAGACGCCCCTTGGGTGCTGCGTCAAATCTTCGCAATGGCGTCAGGAAACAGCAGTTTGAATAAGACCTTATGCCAAGAGCGCAAGGCACTATAAGAAATTCGATCAAACATGCCTCCTCACTAGAAGAAATTCCGTAAGAAGGGGAACATGAGTTTATGAATTTTGGGTGCGCTGAGGGAAGAGCAACAACGTCGATGCCTGCGACTCTTATTTGATTTCGAGATATTCTAACGATCCGTTTCTTAATCGAGCTGTTACTCCTAGTAAGAAATGCGTCATGCACGACATGACGAGGATTTCTCAGATCGTAGGCCCCAGCGACACATCAAAAAATATTCGAATAATTGCGAAACTCCTGAGAATATTTTTTGAAATTTTATGGTCGAAACAAGAGTCTTCCTTCACGTTCCATTTTTCCAGACCGGTGTGCAATAACCGTTGAGCACCACGCTATTTTGTATGAACCAATGAAGTGAAAACTCTCGAACATAGAGTAAACGGAGGCAAACTTACATGGTACGCTGTTGCTACGAGATAATGCATGCCAGCGTATCCCAGTATCAGAACGCAACAAATTTGATCATTTGCGCTTCAAAGCTCTAACATATTCAGTATCACGCTATTCCCTTGACTGTCTGCAACAGATCACCGCCTTTTCCGCCTTTTCAAGCTTTTCGCTGTAACATTGTTGATAAGCAGATCCTGCTAGGAAAAGTCGTGTCTATTTCGAGATAGACCTGTCAGTCGTCTGGAAAAATCATTTTTGTGCCACTGCTGACATGAATTGGCATGAATTGACTTTTTGGCATGAATAAAATAATTGACTTCATGCAGAGTTAGGCGTTTAAAGAAATCAAGTGCAACCCCCCCCCCCCCCCCCCCAACTTTTGCATGCACCTGATACAATAGCAAAAGAACACAATTAGGTTAGGCTCTGGAGAGCACCATCGACGATGTTGACATGGAAGGACCTGCAGTTGTCGTGCGATGGGACTAATAAGCCCTTGCGCAATGAAAAATCTATTAAACAAAGTGCCATAAGGGGGTAGAGCGGCTAGACCTACTGTTCCATTAACGCGATGGCACTCATAGACACCAGTAATCTTGAGGCGCACGGAAAGACGAAATGACGGATTTTTGGGGGCGCAGGCACGTTCGCTTCGGGACTCGCCAATTTCATCACTGCTGGCTCTCCCGCATGCACGGGGTGGTAATTTTATCACCTTCGCTAGTCTCTCAGCATAGGAGTGAGGGAGTGTTTACAAGCTTTAGGCTGCACAATATACGCAGCAGGAAATCGCCCCCCCCCCCCCTTCCCACTGTTGCGACGCATCAGCCACCTCCACGGCAGAAATGCCGCCTCAATGGAAATACTGGTGCGTCTTGAAAACTGAGTGGTGGCTTTACCTACGCGGTCGGCTAAACCGGAAGATGCTTCTGCCGCATCCTCTGCTGGCTGAGGTCCCGGTGCGATTGCGTACTCACGGTATCCGTTCACTTCGAGAAAGCTCGTGCAGTAACACACAGAGTAAACGCTTCAACATAGCAAGGCATGATATTGTGCAATCACTCAACTAATACTGACCAAAATCAGCAAATAGGTAATCAAGATTTCTGAATAACTCCTAAGCCTTCATCATTACTCTCGAGATTTACAAAGGGCACAGGTGCTGCGAAAGAAAACAGGTGTGTCGTGGCTCAAAGGTGGTGAAAACGCTAAGATACGGTCCAGTTTGCCCAAATTGTAAGGGAAACTCTAGAATAGCGGTTCACCGACCGCTGAAGGGCCCACTATGGCCCAATAGTGTGAGAACATCGGCATACAGGTCCGATAGTATAGGATCGTTTCGCTCCGGCTCAATAACGTGGAGGACGCCAGGATTTGGGTCCACCAAAGGAGTAAGCCTCCGGTATCGCCCAGCAGTGAGGAAAACACCAGAATGGAGGCGCTCAGATGGCAAAAGGGCTCGCCGTCGCCCATTAGTGTGGGGGAAGCCAGGATACAGGTCCGCCAACATATAATGGGTCCATTGTGACTCACAATCAGTGGAGTGGAGAATACCAGCATACGGTCCAACCGACGATGGACGAATCTGCTGCGGCCCAACAGTGAGCAAGAATCCAGGATGAGGTCCCTGAGTTGGAGGAAGGACCCACCTTGTCCCAGTGGTGTTGGGAACGCCAGGATATCGGTCCACGAGGAAGGACCCGCCGTTGCTCAGTAGTGTGGAGAACACATGAATACGGGTCCGCCGACGAAAAAGGGGTCTGCCTTGGCCCAGCAGTGATAGAATCGCCAGAATGCTGGTCCACCGATGTGGGAAGGACCCGTAGCCGTAGCTCACTGGTGTGGAGAACGCAAGGATACGGGTTCGCTTTGGTCAAATAGTATTGAGAATCCCGGGATGCGAGTCCACCCATTGAAAACGGGTCCGGCAGCCTAGTTGGGAGGAAGACGCCCGAATGCGGTCCCTGAGATGGATGAAGGGCCCACCTGGCCCAGTAGTGTGGAAAACACCAGGATAGGAGTTCGCTTTGGTCCAGTAGTGTGGAGAACGGCAGTATACAGGTTCGCCGGCAGTATACAGGTTCGCCAAAAAGCGTCTCCATTGGCCCAGTTGTGAAGAAGGTAGGGCGAGATATACGCACGAATACGCCCAGCGATGAAGAACGGACTTCTCATACACATATTAAACTCATAAGGATTTCATAATTGACCCATCTAATGATTAGTTTTGCTTCTTTGTCAATTTTCTAGGGACTCGGCAAGTGCCAAGCTTTTGCACATGCGCCAATTGGATGCCTCACCCCACTTTCTACCGTCCCGAAGGGGCGCTAGTAAATGAAAAACCAAATGAATGAGCCATTAAGAAGCAAGTTCATAGTTAAATTCACCCAAATAAATAGTGCATTTTAAAACCATAGCAAACACTTGACTCCTCCTAGGCAAAGCCCAGGCCTTCATAAAAGAAATCTGGTCGGTGAAAGTAAATGGTGTCCTCGAGAAATCTTTTTTGACCTTGGAAAATCGTCCTTGAGTAGTAGATTCAGGTGCAGCTTCTCTGTTATACTCACGAGGGAAGGATACCAAATGTCTGTGGCACTTCAAAATGGAATGTGCCTCATGATGTGAAGTTGACCATGCTGATCTCGAATATGTTCTCCATTAGTGCCCAATACCACTGCGAAAAAAGTTATGCCTTGTCTGTGCAGTATATGCGCAGTTTCTGCATTAGCCTACCATAATTCCAAATAGGAGGTGTTTCTATGAAAATGGGTGCAGAATTTGTGATAAGCAGTCCAAATAATCATTCATGCGAAATCTCGTCGAAAAATACATCACTACTGGTACAAAATTGCGCCTTGATCATTTATTACCACTACCATTTGCAAGGGAACGATACCTCATTGAAGGCCTAGCGTTACGGGGTGTACACTGCTTTGTACATCTCGAAACGCTGATTTCAAAACTGTTTTGATCTTGGTCCATTCTCGCCTATATAAGGATTTACGGCCATTCTTCCAAATGCACGTGATAAGTAGATAATAATAAATTAAGATTGCTGGCACGTCAAGGTAAGGCATAGCGCAGTGGTAAGTGGCTTGCTTCTCATGGATACCTCCGAGGTTCAATTCCCCCCGGAGCCCGAGCTTTTGCATTTTTCTCCCACTCACTGTATTCCTGTGGAAATCTATTCTATGCAGTTGTATAAGTGTTTCTACCTATAATTAGATATTCTGAAAGCTTGGAAGCATTTTGAATGATTCTCACTACCCCGACTTTTTAACAGTGGATATGCTAATGGACTCACGTGAGCCTAAATTTCCAAGGGATTCAATTTTGCTGAAATTTCCCATAATAAGGCTTTTTGTAGTGCTGAACACGATTACGGTATGTTTTGCGACGTCGCTTCATTTTTATAGGTTTACGGTAGATTTAACTGCAATTACTGTAGGAAACCAAATGAAATAGTTGAGTTTCGTCATTAATGTGGTAGTGCCACGCAAAATAATGTTCACAATCGTAATCAGCGCCTGAAACTACCCCTGCAAAATTTGGATGGATTCTGAGAGATGTCTAAACAACGCTATATCCAATGATCGTTGCTTCGTGAGTGCTAGTACTAGTAAGTGATCGTAATTAATTGGTGTAATTACCTAACCGTAATTTCTGTTTTTTTTTTGTTGAAATTTTGCATACGGGTTTATTCAAGCTGCTGATCGCGAATTCTGCATCCATTTTGCACAACAACGCTTATTTTGTGGGGTTGCGGGAGCTGGATGCAGAAACTGTACGTACAAGGCTATAACTTTTCTCGCAGTAGTATTGGGCATTAATGGAGAACATATTCGAGATCAGCATGGTCAACTTCACATTATGAGGCGCATTACATTCTGAAGTGCCACAGACATTTGGTATCCTTCCGTTGTCAGCACAGGTCGCTTGAGGAGCGCTTTTGGTGCACATGGATTCGAAAACCATCAGAATGCGACTATTTGGGCATTCATGATCTGTTAATGTATTTTTTTTTGGTACACAGTGTGTTTACCTATCCTGATTAACTGTTCAAATTCTTCCCAATATGTTCAAATGCGAACGAGATCCTCCACCCTAATAATACCTTAGTTCATTGCAGGTTTAGAAATTATTAAACCTGATCAGGAGTTCCAAATTATTCAACCTGATTAGGAGTTACTTTTATTTCATTGACAATTTTGGGCACGTCATGAACAAATATTACCGTTCCTTCTAATAGTTTTTCTCAAAAGAAAGCGGAAACTGCGTTAAATAGGAGGGTTATTCTTGAATTAAAGGGGTCCCAACGGGTTTGATAAACTGACGCGAATTTTAACCGCTCTTCAGACATATCTCACTCACTGGTGAAGGAACCTTCACCTAAGAGGAAAAGATAAATAGTGTACGGAACCTAGCTTCGCAATAGAAAAAGGTGCAAAAAGTTGTCTTAATGTGGTCCAAGCAAAATTGCGCGGAACGCGCAGTTATTACTTGAATTCCTTACACATAACAATCTTAATGTACAACCTAATGATCACCATGAAAAAAGTGCTGTACTGTTGTCATGCGAATTTCGGGCTGGACTAGGGCACAGTGATATACTTGCTACTTTCCTTCGTTCCCAACGAGAACTTTAGGGTGAGACCAAACTGTTTCGGCACCCTTTCATAAGGTTCTCTCTGGTTAATCCACCTGAGTGCGCGCTGGTTTTTACGGCAGCATGAAGACTAAGGCTGTTGCATAGAAAGGTTGTGAATTTCAAAAATTTTAGACTTCGCTAACCTGTTAATTCGTTATTTCGTAAAGTGGTGAGATTATCATGACTTATAATAAAGCGCTCAGTCTGTGTCAGGATGTGTATGTGAAACGAATTTCCCTGATTGGTTAGTGATGGGGATTGCGAGGTCAACAAAATGATAGTGACGGGTCTACCGTGGTGATGGGTCGGCCTCACTAAGTGGAGAAGGGCCGTCAGGAGGATCCACCGCTGTGACAAGGGTACGCCGGCGCCCGCAAGTGGGGGAGACGGGTCCTCCACTGTGATAAAGGAGCACCTGGGTCCAAAATTGGGAGAACCCCGTAAGGCTGGTCCAACTCTATGGTAATGGTTCGTCGGCAATCAGAAGTTTAGAAATGCCGCTACGTGGGTTCGCTTCTGGATAAGGGATGTTCCGGCACCCACTTCGCCTTACCTTCTAACGTATCCCTCTCAGAGTATCCCCAGACTTCGCCAGTATTTCAAGAGATCGTTTGCACTCAATCATTCACGTCCAACTATCCGTATCAAATAGGGCTGTGAAGAATGCGAGCGAAGCGAGCATCAATAGAAGTCCGGAAGTCCAGCGTTAGCCGGACAGCCATATGGTATTAAATATCCCTGCATATGCTTCTGTGTCATATTTGCCAGCCAAAAGTTGAGAAAGAAAAAAAATAGCCGGATTGTGAGAATACTCTTGGTATCCTTATGTGTACAAATTTTAGGATAACTCCAAAGTGTGGTGGACGCAATTCCGTAGTCGGAACTTATCGTTATCACTGGGGACTTTAATGTACATGTCGGTTCTTACACTCAAGTAGGGGGAGGAACGTTTGGCAGATCTGGTGTCGGTTAGCTCAACGACAACGGATTGCGATTGCTGTCTTTCCCAACTACCAATAACCCAACGGAACATGACTTTACAGTTTCGGACTACGTGCTGATTAGTTCGCACTTCATGTCGTCGCTCAAAGTTGTTCAGTGAGAGGCCCGGGATCAGATCATTACCTTCTGACGGCCATCATACAGCTTCGACTGCAAAGAACAACTCGTCAGTCATCCTGGGCCCAATTTCGACTGGTCTTCGCTCATGACTCCCCCATCTCCGCAACTATTCCAAATCGCCCTATCGAATAGGTTTGACATGCTTGCAGCGGGTACGAAGACGAAGAGGAGAAGCAGGGGTCGGGCATCGTGCTAGAAGGTGCGAAATTCTTATGCCTTGCCATCCACCATCGGACACAACCATGGATCTCGAGCGAATGCTGACAACGTGTGGATAAAGGCAATGTCTCACCTCATGGGCCGCGTTCCCACGTATACGAGCTGCTGAGCACAAGTACTTTAAAGGCAGTGTCTCACCGGGTACCGAGATATCAACATTTTCGGCTTCTACTCGAGGCGCTGATTCCAATGATGTGCTTGAAATCTCACAAAACGCTCGAAAAACCCTACTTTGAAGCCAAATTCGACATTGGAGCAGTCGACTTTCCTTGCCAGGAAGCTAGCAAAAGCGGAGCTGAGGAGTTAAGCTTGCACACTAAAATGAACTTCTCAGCAGTAGCTATTATCAAATAAACAAACATTCTCGTGTTGAAGATATGCCGCACCCTCCGCAAGCTTCAGCTAGGGAATGAATTCTCTCGTCCACTGGCCGAGAGTTTCGAAATTTTGGACGCTGGCGCACCCTTATCACACGGTGGGACCCGTCTCCACGCGTTCCCCCATTTTTGGACGCCGGCGCACCCTTATCACACGGTGGGACCCGTCTCGAGGCGTTTCCCCACTTTTGGACGACGGCGCACCCTTATCAAATGGTGGGACCCCTTCCCCATCACACATCACCGGACCTTCGACCACCTCTCTACCCCACTCCACCCCACCACACCTATTCTTAGCCTTTTAGATGACTCACAATCATCAGCACTGACCAATCATAGCGCTGGTACGCACGGACAGAGTCACATAATTTCTATAATATATAGAGTATTGATATTTGTCCGTTAGCTGGAGTCTGGTCTTTCAACCAGTATACTGCAGTAGCTGCCAATAGATTAGGAATCGTCTTAAGGAGATGCTTCCATTGTTGACGATTTGCAGTGAAAAATTCAGCTTCAATGATATTGCACCGTGGTGTCGACTTGGTTGATCTGCTTCCCGCTGCACTTTCCATCGCGTAGGTCCTTCCCTCCACAAAAGACTTCTGATCGCTGATGGCACAAAAGTACCGTCCGCTTTCCTTACATTGTCGTCTGCTGTATTCGTTTTTTCACGTAGTCGCCCGATAGTGCGATACAGGTACAGGTATGCAGTATCCGTTCTGCCCATTGCTTCTTCAGTTTCGCAAACCACCCGATTCCAGTACTCCTCTCTCTTCTTTCTCTCCCCAGAATGGTTCACCAAATTTTCGAAATCACTTTGCAATTCAAATGAAAACGTTGTATCAGTTTGTTTCTAGTTTTTTTATTTTTATTGTTATTTTTAATACAATTTTTATTTATTATCTATCACTATAATTAGTATTTTTGTTAATTTTATTTTCCATCATATTTTCCATACATGGTCCCCAAAGCGGCAAAGACCTCGCTTATTTCCTACGCCCCATATCCCATATGAGAAGGCTGCTGATGAGAGAGTGAATTACAAAGTATTATCTTGGAAGGCTTTCCCGAATTGGAAAATAAACTGCAGTTTTCATCTAACAAATCTAAAAGCGAGTGGAAAGAGATGCTATAGGACAGTGCCAATTAGACGAGATTGGTGAGCGAGAACCTCGTAAAAGGCAAACTTCTTCTGTTTTCTGTTTAACTTACATGGTTTCAGATTTTTTGGAAGACGGAAGTTGTACGACTTGGAGGGTGTTACAGTTTCTTCTTGATCAAAGTCCCTAATAAAAACATGTTCAATCCAAGAAGTTACTCATTCAGAAAAAAGTTTTCAGAAGAAAAAGTTAACATTTCTTTGCGACAGATAAATCAGCAGCGAAAAGGGAGGTGGAGAGGCACTTTGTATTGGCCGATAGCTTGGCCGGTCATGCATGTCATGTTAGTTGAAACGTCGCAAAAATTTTGACTTTTCAGCTGACAAGTTCCACTTTCACTTACAATAATCACTTGAAATGACTAACCGTATCCGCTTTTTTGTCAAAATGAATTTTTTGTAGGCAACATTTTATTTAAACATTGAATAGTATGTGAAAAAAGTGTTATAGGCCTAAACAGTGTAGTTGGACTATGGAATCTAGTATTGGACTATGCGATCCCCAATACATGATGGTCCGCCTTCACAGAACCCTAACACTGTCAGAACATGCACGACCACTCAATTTATCGACCATTACCAAGTGCTCCCCCTTAAGTACCTTTTCCCCAAAAAACCTTTTTGGGTTCCTCTCAGCTGACAATTGAGATGCAAGTCAGCTACGATGAAATACAGAAAAATTGAACGAACGTGAGTTCCCCTCGAAGTCTTTCTTGCTCCTTATAGGCTTGTTCAAAGGTCAACTTTTCAACATTTTTTCCAGCGGTATTGGCGAAGTTATTGGGAAGAGCAGAAACGTTTGACTTGGAGGAGAGCATAATGATAATTAGAACCGTCATGACATGAATCGACATGAATGCGGGAGAACATGCCATCCTCTTCTTTCCTTTCTGCAATATGTTGGGCCCGTCCTGAAATAGTCACTTCAAAATACTAGTTTTGCATAGCAATGCGTTTGCCTCATCTTTGGCTCCGAATTTTTACAATATTACGCAAGGAGAAAAAAAACCTGAAGGTGATGATAATGAGAACACTCACGCACATGCACGCACCAAAGGAGAAGAGTATGGCATAAAGGCCAAACTGGAATAGGCTATGCAACGGGTCCATCGATAAATAAAATATGAGTCCGTGCCAGCAATTGGAAAGTCTCTGCATGCTTGGCTAATAGCTGGTTTGTTTTTGTCGCAGTCAGAAACTAACTATACCATCGTGTAAGACTCATCAAATCACCACAACATATAACAACGGGAATGCAGTCTCAAGCAATCGAGTGTTCGGAGCGCAGCCGCAAGGGCACCGTTTTTTCCTGTGTGCCATCTGTGCACCAAATGTAAAACTGGGCGAAGTTGGCGCCCCTGTTTCGCCGTTGGCTGCACCTTTTGCTGTTCGACCTGCCGTAATCCCGCTGCTGTGATGGCAAGAGCGACGCAGATCCTCCTGTATTAAAGCTGTTGGCTACAAAATGCTACAAAAAGTCCCTAGAACGCGCATGCGCTTCGTATGGTAGCGTTGCGGGGGGAGAATTTTAGCATCCGCAGTGCGTCCACACTCGATTGCTCCCCTTGAACTTCGTCTGATCAGACTGAGCAGACTTCACAGTGGGCCACGGTTTCAGCAGGGCCCACCGACCAAGCAAGTCTGGCACAACATGGCAAGCATGCTGCACCCTCAAGCTCTTGCTGCGGAATGAAGCCTCTCGTTCAATGGCCGAGAATTACCCGGAACTTATGGGGTTTTTGACGTTTCCACGAAACTTGAAGTATATTTTTGTGCTGAGCGGCTCACACATGTTCGACCGACGTGAAAAATTTCAAACACGGTCCATGAGCTGAGACACTGCCTTTAAAGGTATTACATTCATTTTATTAAGCCAAGACATCATTTTGTCACAAATATTTTTTTTAAATTTTCATAGGTGTAGGACATATGCTAATAGGTCTGAATTCGGTGAATTTGTGGACGTTGGTATTTTTAGGTATGGCAGTGAATATAGCATCTTTCCAAGCTTGTGGGAATTCATCGAACAGCAATGAAATGTTAAACAGAATTGACAGTGGTTTTGAAAGAGATTCAGCGCAATGTTTGTAAAATCTTTGAGGAATTCCATCAATCGAAGATGAGACTAAAGGTTTCAACTTTCTCAAATAATGAAGAACATCCTTAGGTGCGATTATGATATAAGGAAATGCACTAGAGTCACTACCATTAATCTGAGGTGTCACGGCTTCGTGGGAGTAAAATGATGTAAACACACTGGCAAAATATTGACTCTGGGCATCTGCTTTTTCATTGTCACGGAAACCAAGTTTTTCATCAAGACTCTCAATTACAGGAAGGGAACACACTGATACAGTGCCTTTAATCTTAGAACAAACATGAGAGAAGAGCAATTTCATGCCTCTAGTTTTAGCCATTCGTTTCTCATAGTTTGAGTAGAATCTTAAGATATGGAAGTTTAAATCACTACAAACTTTTTTTTATAATAGGGATTCAAGAGAGAGTCTGAAAGTGAGTTGAACAAACGTTTCCTCTGGGCCAGAAGGCTACAAATGTGTTTAGGGTGATTGGGCAAGCGTCGTCTTGGAATATGAAGGGGAATAAACTTAGAAAAGCCAGAGTATACAACCTTGCAGAATTTTTTATATAGATGGTCAACAGTACTGTAATTCTGGAACGCTGCCCACCAATTGATCTCGGAGAGGTAATTGGACAAGATAGCATAATCCGCCCTGCAAAAGACAGGCATAGGTGATTCTGGAACTGTCGGACATTCGGTTAAAAGATCGAAACTGATGATTTTATGATCAGAGGTGCTCAGTGGGGGATGGTCACATATGTTTTTAACAATCGGGGAAAATATAACATCGAGGGTGAGGTTTAGGCGAGTAGGTATCAAGACGTTTTGTGTAAGACCTCAGTTTGAAAAGAAGTCGAGGAGTCTGCGGTGGCATGAATTTGAAGATTTGAAAGTGGTCCAGTGGTCCAGTTATCGTCGATGGTAAGGTCACCCACTAGCACAATACTAGCTTATGAGCAGCATAGGTCTTCTAAATGATGAACAAGTTTTTCATCATTTTTAACGGTGGAATTAGATGGACGGTAAATCAGCACAAGTCTCAATTTTGAACACGAGTAAGGAGAAAAAATATCGAGACACAGAACTTTTGATTTCATACTTGTAACAGTAGAGTTTTCCCTAATTATCAAGGAATTTTTTCACAAGACAACAAACGCCGCCCCCCTTGTTATCTTTACGGTCACATCTGAATAGCGAAAAGGGGGTTCCACTTATAATTTCTGAGTCGGAAATTTCAGAAGAAAATCATGTTTCTGTCACGAAAACTATGGCAGGATTATGCATGGACAAGAGAAAATGAAGATGGTGTATTTTATTTCTCAGGCTGGGAGCATTCATTGAAAAACATTTAAAGGCAGTGTCTCACCTCATGGGCCGCGTTCGAGATTTCCACGTCAATCGAACGTAGATGCCAAAGATGTTCTTTAAGTTTCACGGAAACGTCGAAAACCCCATAAGTTACGTGTTTCTTTGGGGATTTCGAAATTCTCGGCCAGTGGACGGGAGGATTCATTCCGTAGCTGAAGCTTGCTGAGGGTATACAGGGTGCGGCTTAAATACTTTGTTAAAGTCCACCTCCATTGCGAAAAGCTCTTCATCCCAAATTTCATACTTGAAATTGCTATCTCTTCCTCTGCATTACCTCCACGATTCGTAACCCCATACCAACGTTCCACGTTATAACACGTCCGAATTTGAAAAGAACCAAGATCGCGCTATGAAGCATCATTGTACAATCTTGTTTCTTGATCGCCTATTTTTTTTTGCAGCAATACAACTGCACCATCCGATTTGCAGTGCGATGCTGTGCTGTTGAAGGGCTGTTCCCATATACATGTCACACGGATGTCGCAGTTCTACATTCCGAGAAAATCCACGAGAAACCAACCCAATGCAAAACTGCGAGGCGGAAGAGTTAGGTGCACACAGGGAGGTTATCTTTGCAGAGGACGATGAATTCACTTGCTAATGATGAAGTCAAGACGGAACACTACAAGCACTGGAAATACCAAGTTCACAACGAAGTGCATCAACACGAGAGAAGGCAGAATTTAGTTACGTTACCTCGGAGAGCCGCAAAAATTAGGAATTTTATGACGATGATCTTTTTATCAATGTGGAACAGAGTTCATCAGCAAAATATGCGCAGCGTAAGGGCAGTTCTCCAGTACAACAGATGCAGTTGGAAAGGCCTCTCTTGCAGATCACATCTGACCTTTATCATCATTGAAGCTGATGTTTCTCAAAGTGACCCCGTACATCAGGTCGAGTTTAATTAAAGTTGGAGAAACAGCTCCATGTTGGGAAAAAGGGTAGTTTCGTAAACTAAGTATAGCTGCTAGTTCACTATAAAAAATAGGTCCGCTAGGACAGCAGTGTATCAAGAAACGAGGCACAAAAGACAAAGTGACCGTTGGTGCTCCAACTCCACTAGCCCACTGGTGTGGATAACGCCAGGATACGGGTGCGCCAACATGGGATTGGTCAGCTGTGACTCAGTAAAGCGGAAAATACCAGGATACGGTTCAGCCGACGGTGAACGGGTTCATTGTGGCCTAATTTTGAAGATGACGCCAGAATATGGGTCCACCGATGGAAGTAAGCCCGCTGCGACCCAGTGGTGTGGGAAACACTAGGATACGATTTCGCTTTGGTCCAGTAGTGCGGGGAACGGCAGGATACAGTTCCACCGATGGAGAGAGCGTCTGGATTGGCCCGGTATTGACAATGAGGAATACGCACGAATACGCCATACAATGGAGAACGGACTTCTCATACTCACACTGAACTCATAAGAAGGACTTCATGTTTGGGCCCATTTAAAGATTGGTTCTGCTTACGTAACAATTTCCTAGAGATTTGGGAAGTGCGAAGCTTTTGCACATGCCCCAATTGGCTGCCCCACCCCACTTTTGAGCGTCCCGAAGGGGCGCTAGCTATAATTGAAGAAACATAAATTGATCTTATTTCAGGAAGAGCAGTTGTAATTACAATGCCAATAAAGTTCCATTTCTTGCTGATGTCCCGTGTGTCTCGACCTTTTATTTTTTGGATCAATATGAATCATAACTTACTGAGATGGGAATTGACACACCAGTGTTGTTATCCCGACCTTCCATTTGTGGGGTCCAACGTTGAATGAGACAGCCAAGAAACATTCTGGATTATCTATAGTTCATGATAGTATAGTTTACTTAAGCGTTATTTATAGTGCATCGGAGTCCGATTCGGTCGGATAAGAAAAGATACGTACCGATCATCGTTATCCGACCAGATCGGACTCCCATGCACTATAAATACCGCTTTATTCGGACGGTGCGCATCGGTCACCTCCGTGGCTCCGTTCTCAATGTTAGTGGTGAAACGCGTACAGGGCAATTTATACTAGCTGCGTGCGTCAGTCGCGCATCAGTCGCACGCATCCATTTGCAAGGGATTTTCCATGAAGACCGGTCAACGCGGCATGTACATCCTCAATGAAAAGAACGCGCGGGCCGCCGCGAGGCCGTTAACGCGTGCGTCTGAGCTGCGACTGCGATGCGACTGTGATGCGACTGGGTCATATTCTTCATCATATACACGCACGCGCGTCAGTCGCACGCATACAGTACAAATTGCCCTTACCACATTCATTTCCATTGACCCCCTCAGACATTGGGCTGGCACTATTCTCGTACTACAGCGGCTCACCTCGCCTGTCATTTCGAGGTGAGCTGCAAAATCGGCGTAATCATGGGGATCTATTTTCTTTTTTTTTGCCCGGGTTTTCCCAATATTGGACAGACAATCGAGCAGCTCTAACCTCGGAGGGCGAGGTCTGTCCCGCTCATCGCCCCTCCCCTTCCAGATAATATCAGCTCTCTTGCCGATGGCAGCAGTGCGGCTTAGTGCTGCTAAAGGGCGCAGCAGACCTGCCTTTCGGCTACGAACGGAAAATCGATGACTGTTCAGCAGCTCTGGGCTCGGACAATAGCGCAAAGTGCTGCGAGATTGCGGGCAGTCTGATTTTCGAAAATCGAGCCAGTGCCGGCAATTGGGCCTCGCGTGGGTTTTCACTCACAGGAATAGTCTTTTTTGTTTCAACATGGACATATCGTTTCCCTCTTATTCTTCCCTATTCCTTCCTACTTTTAGTCTCGTTCATTTGTTCCTTCTTGTCGCTTATGCTTTCTACTATGAGTTTTAAAGTGTTTCGCGCTGTTTTTCGCTTTTTCGTTATCTCACTGGTTTATGTTCACTACCATTATGCACATCGTATACTTTCAGGAAGTGCCTCGTATACTTTCAGGAAGTGCCACCAATCTCGAACATCAACAACATTGCAGGGTTCGTCGGACACCAAACTGTCATCTTGCATTCACCAGAGCTTGGTATGTGACCGTGTTCACTCTTTCCCACTTTGAATGAAAGTCATTCCTCTACCATTCAGAAACTGCATTCGTTAAAATGTTTTCGAGGCAAACAAGCTCAGACCGAAGCCGGTGAGTTGGACATGAGTGGACATTAGACAGTTAGACGTGAGTCACTTCCACTTCAAACAACAACTGTTTCTTTTCAGAAGCAGATGCCAAAGAAAAGGCATGTTTTTGCCAGGGAAGAGAACGCCGACGAGCTCTAAAACGACAATGAGTGACCGGCCAAAAAGGATTTCACGTCTGTACTATGACCTTTGGGCTAATACAGGGTGAGCCAAAAGTTACTGTACATCGTTCGCTGGCTTATTTCTCCGCGGCAGTGACACGTTTTCTGCCAAGCTAGATCTCCTTCAATAGAGCTGCATTCCATCTCTTTCCTGATCCCAAACATGCCCTGAAAATTTGCGAAGTAGCGAAGAAATTTCATAGGATACTTTCACTGCAGATTTTTGGTGCTGCCAAATGCACCAATTCATCCCGCAATTTCCAAGCGAAACAGCCACAAAAACCGTTTTTCAAAACGATTTTGAGTGGCATAAGAAATGATCTCGTATTCCTGAAGAAGATTACGAGATGTATTAGGTATGTGAAAAAGTTTCCGCCCTCTAGCGTTAAGTAGCTATAATAGTTAGTTATCCTTGCAAATGCTTTGTAAGCGCTGCGTAGTTTTGTTGGTTAGACATCTACCAATAATATTCAGTACACATTTGTTTTGAATTTCATCAGCATCATTGCGTTTTGCAGCGATAATCATGTCGAATTCGAGCCAAATAAGCACTTTTTGTAGGAGTGTTCCTACCATAACCCTATGAAAACGGGGTTACGGTACGAGATGAATAGGATATTCGTGTTCAGCACCTCAAATAACCCCCCTGTACAAAGTTTCGGTGAAAAATTCTTGTTTGAAAATTTTGGGTCCTCAATGTGGAGTGATGCCTTTTTGAGAAACGTCACAAAAGCCGTCAAGGAAACGCTTGAAGCGCTTTGCTGGAATGTGACACCTCATGCAGCTTATTCGCCAGACTGTGCCCTGTCAGACTACCATTTGTTCCAGTCGATGTCCCACGTGGCTTTCCGAGCAGCGCTTCCAATCTTTTGAAGATGTCGAAAAATTGGTGAAGAAATGGATCGCGTTGGAGGACGAGGCTTTCTACCGCTACGGCGTCCGCCTTTTCTCAGAAATATGGGAAAAGGCTATGGCCAACGATGGCCAATACTTTGACTGATGTATCTGCTTTGTTCCCTTTTCAATAAATACTCAATTTTGCTTTAAAAAGGGCGGAAACTTTTCACATACCTAATAGATGAGAAACGTGCTCAAGATCGGTGTCTACAAAAGCACAGAATGAGGCTGTTCCAAAGGTTGCGTGTACAAGAAAACCTAGCCTTAGGTTTCGAGGGGTACAGTTGGCCTATATCTGGGCCTACTGGAGGAAATGCGCGCCCATTTTATAGCATTTTTAATATAGTTTCCAAAA
>KN726361.1:0-14035 GCA_000816745.1 Ancylostoma duodenale
GTTCACGTGTCTCGCCGTTCTCCTGCAATCAAGACTCATCGCTGTCACTATAGAATTCCAGAAAAACTCCTCTTCGACTGTTGAATGTGCAGGAAGAGCGGACTGAGCGGCTCATATGAATCCAAATTTACAGTGCTTGAAAAAGAGAAATTCTTCAAGAACACCCACCCTTTCACGAAAAACGAGTTTTTCGACATTTTTGTTGCACAATATCTAATTTTGAGCACATCTCGCTGTTTGTGGCAGAACACTCCACCGATCCATGCAAAAATTCAGAATTCCGGATTTTTCAAATTTTCTGCCTGGATCTCTGAGAACCCCTTCATCCCACCTTGCCATGGTGGGGCAGCTACCCCACCGCTACGTAAGCATGTTCATGCCTGGTTTCAATTCACTCCCGTCGACAAGGTTATCACGATTCCACAATACTATAAGAGGTTAAGAACGGGTAAGGTGGTGCGTAATAGAGAAATGGAGATAAACGGTAGAGTATGTATAACGGGTTAGCCAGTGGGTATGCTGTGGGTTCGCCGCATGTAGATAACCACGAGACAGGTGCAGCTCCGTGATAAGAGTGTGTTGGCTCCGTGAAGTAGGAGCACCCCACAAATCGGGTCCAACGACATGGTGAATGTGTGTGCTTGGATTTTTTTTTTGAGTTTGTTTTCTACGCTGCTGCAAATTTGACTCGTCTTCAACATGTTAAAGTCTTGGTGACGTGGAAGCACCTGATCTTGTCCATAAATGAGCAAGAACCATGATAAAATTCGAAAAAAAAAATCCAAAGTCTCTTGATTTCCAATTGTCTCGGTCCCAAATCAAATTCTACCCCCCTCCCCCCCAATTTTCTGATGATACCCAGCATTTTCAACTCGACAAGGATTGCTACCCAGCCAGTCCTCAACCAAATTTCTCTCGGAGATCTCGCCCTTGCCATGTCGTTGGACCCGATTTGTGGGGTGCTCCTACTTCACGGAGCCAACACACTCTTATCACGGAGCTGCACCCGTCTCGTGGCTATCTACATGCGGCGAACCCACAGCATACCCACTGGCTAACCCGTTATACATACTCTACCGTTTATCTCCATTTCTCTATTACGCACCACCTTACCCGTTCTTAACCTTTTATAGTATTGTGGAATCGTGATAACCTTGTTGACGGGAGTGAATTGAAACCAGGCATGAACATGCTTACGTAGCGGTGGGGTAGCTGCACCACCCTGGCAAGGTGGGATGAAGGGGTTCTCAAAGATCCAGACAGAAAATTTGAAAAATCCGGAACTCTGAATTTTTGCATGAATCAGTGGAGTGTTCTGCCACAAACGGCGAGATGTGCTCAAAATTAGATATTGTGCAACAGAAGTGTCGAAAAACACGTATTTCGTGAAAGGGGTGGGTGTTCTTGAAGAATTTCTCTCTTTTAAGCACTCCAAACTTGGATTCATATGAGCCGCTCAGTTCGCTCTTCCTGTACATTCAACAGTCGAAGAGGAGTATTTCTAGAATTCTATAGTGACAGCAATGAGTCTTGACTACAGGAGAACGGCGAGACACGCAAACATTGCCTGATTCGCAACGGGATCGCCTCAATTGATTGCGATCTAGCAACTTCATCCTCAGTTTGCAGGTGCTTCCACTGTTGCAAAACGCTATAATTCCAACAGCACTTTTGAAATATCACTTACTAAGAAGAACTCCAGATGAAAATCTCCTAGTTAGTGTTCTTGCTGTTTTCTGAGTGCCTCAATAGAGCTGCTCTTTGAAAATGCCAAAATTTTTCAGAACTCAAATTCGGGGAAATGTGATATGGTTGGCTTCCGCAGGAAGCGCTGAGTAAGAATCTGCCTTCAAAATCGCAAAAGCTTCATTCTGAAGCGAGTTATGCGTATGCGACGCGCTTTTGCGTCGCCGACGCAAAAACGCGTCGGGCGCGTCTTTTTTGCAAAGATTAGGAGCAGTATTGTATGTTCTTCCCATCCAAACATAAAATGACAAACGAAAAAGGAAAAGCAAAAATAAAAAAACCACCTCTCTTGAAATGTACTGCTTATCTGCAAAGTCTGTAGTGACAGAACAGATCCCTGTAATAAGTTCAAATAAGCAGCAGCAGTGACATCGACACTGATAGCGACACATTCATGACGACCATTAAACGATCTCACATGTTCATACGGTGTGATATTTTATTCTGTTAGTTTTTTTTTACGTGAGACATCTCATGCTATCAGTAGAGGGACACGATTACAATAACAAATGAGTACAACCACATATCTGCCTGGGAAGTCAAAAATCACTTGAGATAGATAGTTGTCAAGAATTTCGGTAAATGATGGAATATCAGCAAGGTTTGCGTTCAATCTGCTCAGTGCCAAATAATCGGAACCCGCTCTATTAATGAAGAATTGTGACCTGCATTTAGTTTTAGTTCTAGGAAGATACATATAATTTCACTGAGTCGGCACTCGTAGTCGATGGCTTCAATGTGCTTTGTATGTATGTTGTGTGTCAAGTCCGCATAGTCCGTGCGCCAATTTATGAAACACTAAGCTATCCAATTATCTTCTTCTCTTACAGACAGATATCTTCTTCTCTCACAGACCAAGTTTTTTATTCCTACCAGTTGCAGACTTCAGACTGTTGTAGTTAAAATCGGTATTTCTCATCAAAAGCTTCCTCCAAAAGTTTTCGAGTTTTCTTAGTCTTACGTTTGTAGATGATTTTTCTCATCTTTGTCATTGTGTTGCTGAAGACCCATGTTCTTCTTATTATCTTGAAGAGCAATTCATTGCGCGTTTACGGGTACACGAATTGTCTGGAAAACTTCGGCTGGTGATCTTTTTAAATTGTAGACCGCCGATTGAAATCATGGACTTCGGGAAAAATCGCCATCAAACAAACTTTTCGATTTTGAAACGATCTTGAAGTTATGGTATCGCTCCATAAGAACTGATTTGCAAGAATAAGCCAGCCGGAAGGAAAGCTAAAGTGGAAAGGTAGGAAATCCCATTGACGGTAGGTTCCTTTCTTCTTTTGTGACGCTCTGTTCGGTGATGGTGAAACATGCTGGTTGATTTGGAGAATAATGCAAAAAAGCAAGAGGAAAAGAAGACATGATGTGTAAAGCAAATGTGATACTCCGTGGGGATCTTCCTTATGTTGCACTAAGGCATTCCATGCTACGCACCGTATGTTTGTGCAACTGGTCAAACAAAAGAATAAATCGATCGTTCCAGAGTTGTGATGGAGTAAAAGTAAACAAGTACAGGTGGGCCGTAATTGGTGGCTCAAAATAACTCATTCATAACCTTCGTTAGTAATTTAGAAACTCTAACTGCTCCCTAATATTATTTACCACAAATCATAGTCAATGAAAAATATCCAGTGTGATCTCCTTTAACCCCTAGTGGTGGGAAGTGGAGCTGCAGAGTATATACGTAGCGGCTGTTGCGACCAACAACGGTCACTAACAATTTAATTTTATATTCAAGTGAGTAAAAGTGAATGTCCGAAAATAAAAATGAAAGTAACGGTTCGAAACTGGCTAGTATAGTCTGCCGCAGTAAAAAGGATAGAACGCGGATAGAAGTTTGCAGCCATTCGAGAGTGGCAAGATATCGGGAGTTCACGAGAGCAGTGGGCGTATACCAAGAATCAGCTCTATGCCCGTTAATCTTCATAACGACGCTGAGCTGGTGAAGCACCTCTTGGAAGGACCTCCGTTCACCCTGGTGTATGCCGATGACACAGCGTTGATTGCGGATTCAAGAGTCGAGCTCCAGCTCAAGTTCCACAAATGGCAGTTAGCGCTGACACATGCAGGGCTGAAGTTGAATACTAAGGAGACTGTAGTCATGAGCAGCATCGGAGAGGACGATCACGTGTTTGACGCAAACGGAACTGCTCTTACGCAAGCAAAAGAATACTCCAGTACTTGGGAAGCTTTTTGAGCGCGGACGGAACTGTGGATGTTGCAATTCGAGGAAGAAGTTGTCAGACCGGCACTGATGTATGGCAGTGAGTGTTGGCCGTCATCGAAAGCGCATGAACGCATGCTCAATACTGTTCTGCATGCTTATGCGGGCATGTGGGTTCACTCGGTGGTGCCGAACAATGACATAAGAACGATGATGCAGACAGCACCTATTCAGCTCAAACTGCGTGTACAAAGATTGCGTTGGTATGGCCACGTGATGAGAAGACCATCACTGCACCCAACGCAGCAGGCAATGGAAATGAATATTCTCGACAAACTCCCTGGAGGTGCACCGAAGAAGCGGTGGAAGGGTGCAGCATGGAGGGATATGAAGGAGGTTGCAGTCACGAAGGACGACGCCCAGGACCATGCACTCTGGCACATGAGAACCAACACACGGACCCCGCGATTGCGCTGGATAATCGTTAAGAAGGAGAATATGGCAAGATATATGTGCTGAAATTATATATGATTACTTATTATCGCATTTGAAATGGACTACACTCAATTCTAGATGAGTCTCACACAGATCACCTTTTTTCAACAACACATTTTTTAGTATTAGCGATGTATACACAACGTACGAATCTCACGTATGAACGCTACCACGCTATCATCAATAAAATAAAAAAGAACTAGCAAACTACAGGAAATTTCAATCACATTTATCTAACATTACGTATCACAGATAGAAAGAAACAATATACACAACTAATCATACATGAACAAAGAACCGTATAAACGAATTACACTTCCGTTGAGACCGCTTCCCGTTTCTTACTTGGATGTGCTTTTTCTGGAAAACGTACCCACATTTAAAACTGCTAGGACTTGGAGCAACAAATACCTTTTTGTGCTTCCGGCAGGTCATGTGTGGGAGCATCTGGTAACTTGATGTCACCTATTTGTGACGCCAGCAGCTGTTCCAATTCCTGCTCGGCTTCTTGGACATCAGCCGTGGACAGCTGATCGGAAAGAAGAGCAGAAATCTCCTGCAATGTAGAAAATCATTCATAATAAGATGAAAGAAACAACACGTGGATAAAACACCAGCCTCTTGGTATTCAGCTGCTTCTTTTGTCTCCTCCATGAGCTTCTCAATCTCATCAATGTCGAAAATCTGAATCGGATCCAATCAATCAAGCAAGAATGAAATTTGTAACAGGGAATGGGATGAAGTGCTGTGGAGTGGAAGAATAATAAAGGTGAAGAAACGATATGCATCAGCAAAATCCGAAAAAATATGGATGGAAACAAATGAAGGCTTACCGCATTCATCTTTTTGAGAGCATCATTTCCTTGTCTGAGCCCATCAACTACTCTCTGTTGAATTTCAGCGAACTCCAAGTCGTGCACCTAACAGAGCTTATGCGATTGTCGAAATTGTTACAATAAACGCTGGAACAACAAACCATCCTATCAATATTATCCAATTGTCGCAAAGTTTGTTCAATGACATTTTCTTGATATCTCTTCTTTTTGAGAAGCAGAAGAGCGCGACTGAAATGGAAATCGATTATGTTTGAGGAGCAGAAGTCACCTTGAACAACCATATACTCTTTTCTGCCTTCCTTGATAAGTTGACGAGCTAACTCCCGTTCGCGCTCCATACACTTTTCCTTTCTCCGAATGAACTGCTTGATTTTGTCTCTTTGTGTTTTCAATTGCTGTAATAGAAATCTCATCAAATAGTCGTCCGGCTTCAAGGTTCTCCTCGAAACATGCACAAAATAGCATGGCAACTGAGTTCTTGGGCATAACGAAATGGACCACTGTTCGACCGCGAGTTATCCAGGACATGAAGGCTAGTTACCAGGCGAGCAGCACCGCTTCCATTTCTGCCAGCCCACTCGTGCGTCTATGGAAAATTGAGCGGTTTCGAGAACGTCTCGCTCAAGAAAAATCACAGAAAAGACAAATCCTCATTATCATTCCGATTCCTCTATTTTTGTTTTTACTTTTTTTTTGTGGTTGATGTGACATCCTACCACTTCACTTTAATAACTGCGCTGTGGGAACCGTCTTAAATTTCCCCTATACGTACATATAATTGTTGCAAATTGCTTCGTTCGACGTCATGTAGGGGATAGTGTTGGAAATAGAATATTGAAGTGTGGTATTGTCGTACCTTTTTCTCTGTCATTCGATTTTTCGTTTGGGTGGTGTTGACTAGAGTCATGAAGAAGTCGAAGGGGATACGATTCACAGCACTGAGCGAATAAACTTGACAAAAAAAGGTGAATACCCGTAATAATGATAGACTAAAGCAAAAAACCCGTGAAACCCTTCGTATAGGAGCATGCGCAGCAGCATCTACTCTCATATGATGTAATGATGATCAAACCCTTGAAGTTAGATGAAATTTATGAAAGCAAGCCCAAGAACTCAGCTGCCATATTAATACTACAGCAGTTCTAATAAGCAAGACAGAACTAGATGCACCTAAGTTACAAGAAAAGCAAGTTCCAATGGACTTCGAGTTTCGGTTGAAGAAAGCCAGAAGTGTGGAATAACCAACCAATATTGCTTGGTCCTGTTCAGTGATTTCACAGTTCTTAGGAGGTGAGTGAGACTTCTTACTAAATAAACCACCCATCCTGATCTGCAACAAACACTGCATTTCATTTAAAAAAATTGTAGCAGTGATTTATAATGCTCCGAAGTCAATCAGAACACGTTTGAATGTTATACAAACACCATCTATCTACACAGCTGCCAAAATCCCACTTTATTAACTAACTAGATAACATCGTTCAAAATGGTTATCATGTTCGTGATCAGCATATTGGAGTACACCACTAGACATAACCTTGTGATCCTCTGAACAAAATTAGCAAAAAAAAAATCAACAAAATTGATATAACCGATAAGCCGATCGATAGTTTCGGAAGGAAAGTAGCCTACGTCCTCCGCCGGCCATTGGAGGGTCTACTCGTAAAATTTGGTCCGGATCGGTTCACCCTCCGTGATTTCTATTCGCAATATACATATATACATAGCCATATATGTACATGCATACAAACTTTCACTTTTATTTATAGAGATGATAAAGCTACACTCCATTTAGGGCTGGTATCAGAACTTCAGAATGTAATCAGCTTTGATTACCCTGCGATAGCTTCCGAAACAGAGAACTATAAATCGATTGTGCTACAAAAATAAATGGCTCATCACTTCCACCCCGTCCCCCTCCCCCTTCTTTCCTAATATTTCCACTTGCGTAATCTTCGTGAAAGGTAACTACTAGAAAGTAATTCGAGGTTCCGACTGAGTGAAACAACAAACACAGAACTTTCCGAGCTTTTATCCCTTCACAAATTGCTTAAAAACAAATATCGATCTCAGAGCCAAAAGTGAACAACATAACTTGTGATGCAAACATTCTCTCACAGTTCGCATGATGAGCGAGGTTACTCTCTTCTAAGTAGGAGACCTGCCTTCACACAAACTGCCCAACAACAAGCAACAGCGACGAGCGACCAGTGATAACAATAACTTCTAGATAAATTAATAATAAAGATAGTTAATTTACATCTTAGATGAACGGGAAGAAATTGAACAACGAATATCTGTTAGATCCGCGAGAACCGAACAGAGATACATAATTCTACCCGTCTTCTTAGCCTAGAACAAGAATAAACAATTGAAGGAGGAAACAAGTTGGTGATGATAATCTAAAGACAAAATGGATCAAAACACTGCGTACAACAGAAACGCGATGATGCATATACAGCTACTCTCCACAAAACAAGTAGCTCAGCCAAGTAAATCGAACACCACTTACGGTTTGAACAACAAAGCAATGATGGTTAACTATTGAATACCCTCTCGTTTACGAAGCAAAACTACCGAAAAAATTTTTTCACACAGCGAAAAGGACATGCTAATTAGGATAAAAAGCACATCAAGGATTTCTTTCTTCGATTCTAGTGACTATACGATCCAAACAATTCACATGTACCAATGTATTCGTACTATACCAAAAATGAGAGCACAAATTTTTTGCAAAACCAATCCTACCCTTCATTCACTAGGGAGTGGCAAACCTACTCGATGGCAAATTAGAACTTGTGCAGCTTCTCAAAAGCACCTCTATACGAGACAGTACGCCAATCCTCGCTGCCTTGTGCAAAATTCTGCAAAAACAAGAGTGCTCCCGCGTCAGCTGTTTTTTTTTTAGAGATCCAGCTCATTTTTAGAGGGAAAATGAAGGGGAACCGTGACTGTTTCCAGGTGGTTCAAAAAGATGCACTTTTTTAGTAACTGAGCTGAGAATTTACATAGGAGAACGAGCAGTACCAATAACACAGCCACCATTGCATCTAGAATGACTCGGTGTTCTATGTACATCAGAAAGCGTCTACGTTAACAATAGACGAGGATAGTGCGGCGACGTAACAGAAACAGTAGTAGCAGAATGAACAAGGGCTCACTACCGGGATGACGAACGGATATCAACTAGAATGGAACGAGGGAATACCCGCACGATAACGACACAAGACAGCATCATCGACACCCGTATCAGTGTACACACCGCGCATAGCATGGATTGAGGCATGAAGTGTGCACGTCACACCACGAGATCGGTGGGATACAGCGCGCAGAGACGGCAAAGAAGAAGACACAATCCAACGGTCGCCGACCGATAACACACCCAGACCATCCTGAGTAGAGCAAATAGACACAAGTACAACAGCTACAAACAACGAGTCGTAAGGAGGAGGAAAATTGAAGAGAAATGCCTAGAACATAACACATCGCGCGCATTGTATGACATAGATAGATCGCTGACTTTTAGACGCTCACACATACACACAAATTGAAATATTACTCACTTAAAGCTCTGAACAAACACACAATAAGAACATGTAGGAAACTATGGTAACTACGATCATGATGCGAAGCGCAGTCTCAATTTAATAACCGGAAGATTACGAATAAATAGCTTTCGCAGGATTTTCACTTCTCAATAACATAACCTAGTATTAATAATGAAAACAAAGAAAGAGGTACGCAATTTGTAATTATTATACGGGACAAATAGCATCGGAGCGCTGCAGAACCTGAACTGAACATTCTTTAGCAGAGCTTGGCACAGATAAATGTCGAACTTACTTAGTTCTGCCAGTTGCCGAATCCACGAGCATTTGGATATGGAGGCTGCTGCTGGAATGAGGGAGCTCCAGGAGGAGGAGGAGGACCAGCAGGAGCAAAACCATTTGCGGGCTGAAATCCTGCACGAGCCATCATTGGGGCCCCGAAGCCTGGTTGGCCAAATCCTACAGGAGGTACCCCGTTAAATGGAGCACCACCTCCTGAAAAGCAAAGATATAACCGGTGAGGAAACGAGCGATAACACGAGAAAGAAACAATAGAGTAATTATTAGAGGTTCTATCTCTTCATTGGTGTTGAAAATACAGCTACTCAATATAGGATCACATTCCATGAATGATTTCTCTAAGAACCTTAACACCCCGTCCTCATATAAACACCTGTCTAGGGAATAGGAGGTGAAACAGAATGAACAGTAAGTCTTATTTATTTTTACTTACACCGCAGCTGCACCCATGTGCGGTAGAACACATTTCACTGCCGCGTGGCAATGCGATTTTGATGGAATCTAATACGCGTGATCTGATACGAGCAGCATTATCATCTTAGTCAGTGCTGGCGAACAACAGCACTGTTTTCGTCGAAAATGATCGCCAACGTTGACAAAAGACGCATCATGCCAGGTCTAGACGATGCACCCTCGCCGATGATGACGTAAATAATGAAAGAGTTCCGTTTATTCAATCTAGTTTCACCTCTTGAAATACTTGAAGAATAATTCTTCTTTGATCCACGCATATACAGCCTATAAAACTTATCAGTATAGGCGCGCAATTGAACGCACGCGCACGTCGTAGCTGAATTGTGATGGTTTAACTCGAGCATTACTCTGCTCTTTGAGATCAGTAGAATAGTGAACCAATATTCTACAATCGCAAACTATATTGAGCAACGCACACCTAAGCTAAATTGAATGGCGTTCCCAAACAGCTGGGTGGTGACCGAGTTCTGCTATGCGCTGCTAAGTCCGCGTCTCCACCGATGAAATTTATAGACTGTACATATAGTAGTATAGTACTTGGCCTTTGCTTGATATCCCTATCCCAGTGGAAAACCCACAAGAAGTCTTTTTCCTTGGGGATGTTGTTTATGTCCCGAGTTACCGAAATATATGATGATATTAATGAATTAACCAAATTCTCATCTGCTATCACGAATAAACATTGCCCTACGATGTTGACAACACATCCTCGTCCATGTACGCAATTGCCACTGTTGAAGACAGTAATGAAGCGTGTTCAAATCAAACAGTGTAAAACACTGTATGACAGAGAGAAAACAAAAAAAAACTATTACCACGTGGAAACGAAGGAGGAAAACGACTCTGCGGCGATGCGAAACCATTCTGCTGTGGAGCGAAACCTCGAGGAGGTTGCGCGAAACCATTCATTGCACCCATCGCGAAACCTGGACCAAAACCATTCTGAATTGCTGGAGGAACTGCTGGAGGGCCACTGAAAAAATTCTTGATCGTGCAACTACCACAAATATCGCATAAACTCGGTCAGACCTGTATCCTCCACGATTTCCTCCAATGTTGGATCCACCACCGCGACGCTGATCAGATCCGCCAAACCGTCGGTTAACTGAACGCCCGTTTCCTTGCGACCTTCCTTCCGCAGCCATTCGAAGAAGGAAATCTGGCACTTCTTTGTTGGCTTCGCTGAGCAGCTGGGACAAATCTCGGGCAAGAGCTCGGTTCTGAAACAGAAACTCATCATTTGCGAAGTGCAATCTATCCCAATTCCTTACTTTCTCAGTGAAAAAGCTCGTTGCCCGCCCTGTATTTCCACATCGACCCGTCCTTCCAATTCTGTGTACGTATTCGTCGATATCCCCTGGGAGATCATAGTTTACAACGTGGCGAACATTTGGAATGTCCAAACCTCGTGCCGCTACCTAAAATGGAACAGATTGGTAATGTTTCTACGAGTGACAACCACATGAATCTTATATCTATCGAAAGTAGTCATTTACGCACTGCTGTAGCAACAAGAACTGGGTTTGCACCATTTCTGAAAAGCTCAAGATTTCGTTCCCTCTCGAACTGCTTCAAATCACCGTGAATCGCCACAGCACTAAAATTCATATTTGATAGTATCGCATTACTGTAAACGAATATCCATACCCTCTTACTTGATTTGTTGCCGTTGAAGTGCGTAGGCTAACTCGTTCGCACCACGTTTAGTTTCGACAAACACAAGTACGAGTGAGGCATTCTCTAAACAAAACATCACTCAGATAAGTAAGAAGAAGAGATAATGACAATTACAAAACATTACACAACGGAAATACAAACAAGTGGAAGTAGTATCGAGAAGGTGGAAACTATGAAACACCGTCAAATATAACGGTTATTTACTTGATAGACATAATACAATGGCATACAACTACCCCTAGGTTCGATTCAACAAGAATAATTCAAAGGTAACTTATAGTAATTTATACCTTCTCTTGATAAGATATTCAAGAGCATTTTCCGTTTGTCGAACTCCTCCACCAACAAAATCTGCTGATCAATATTTTCAGAGGTTGACCCTACTCGTCCTACGGCTAAGAAAACGTAGTTGGGCTTAAGAAAGTCTTGCGCGAGAGTCTGAACAGTAATTGATAATAGGGGAACTGTAACATATCAACATCAAGCTATTACTAATAATAACCTGTATTTGTTTCGGGAACGTGGCACTGAACATGGCAGTAATACGTTCCGTCTTCGGCGGCATCCCTTGACTGACGATTTTTCGAATCTGTGGCTCAAACCCCATATCCAGCATGCGATCAGCTTCGTCAAGTACCAGGTAACGACATCCGGCCAATCCGATGTAACCCTAGAAATTTTTAAATGGAGATTTGACGAAGTGTACAGAGATTTAGTACAGTAAAATCAAGTTCACTCCTTGCCTGATCAAGGATATCTATGAGCCTCCCAGGTGTAGCAATCAAAATATGACATCCACCACGCAAGCGGTTGATCTGCTCACGGTAATTTTCGCGACCGCCGTAGAGGATTGCCGTAATGATATTGGTACGATAACTGAATTTCGCAGCTTCCTAAAAGGGGAAATCACGTCACTATATAAAGGAAGTATTTAATTGTGGAATTATGTAATACCTTGTGGATTTGAATAGCCAGCTCCCTAGTAGGAGCAAGAACAAGTGCAGCAGGATAGAAAGTTCGTCGGCCTGAGCTTGACATCATAGACTGAAAAATATTCCTACAATCCACTCATGGAGGGATACTTTATGCACATTTGCAAGCGCCACTTACAGGTCTAATCGCCTCAGGACCATTTACAAGAATATGGTGAATGATTGGAAGAAGAAATGCCGCTGTTTTTCCAGACCCTGTCTGAGCGCACGACATTAGATCACGGTTGCCGAGAAGAGTTGGGATGGAATATTTCTGAAGACCACACAATTATTCACCTGCTTGTAAGAACTAACAAAACACTCGAACCAAACATACATGACCGAAAAAATAGTGAAAACCATACCTGAACGGGTGTGGGTTTCTTGTAGCCGCTTTTGTCCACGTTCTGCTGAATCCACTCATGCATCTTCGCGTCGCTGAACTGAAACAGAAACATCTCTAGACCAGTGATAAAACAAAGCTAATACGAGAATTTTCACCCAATCGCCAAATTTTATCTTTTCTCACTAAGCACATACACCTGCCAAAAGCAGGATTAAGCATGTGGCAATAAATGACCAAGGGAAGTGGGAAAGTGGGGAAGAGAGCCGGTCGCATAGTGGGAAATTATTGTGGTGGATGTGGGTTGCAATTTATATGCGATAGAGGAGAGGGAGAGTCCTATTTTGGGCAACTAAGGAAGTGGGGTCGCGTCAAGGTCGAATAGTAATCATCAACACGCTTGGTTCTGTCTCCAAGATTAATAATTTCCACGTAAACAATACATTTCAGGGACAGGAGAAACCGCCAGCTTTCAATTGAGAAAGTATAGATTCAGGATGCGTCAAAATTTTTGACACATCTAAAATGAGACTGTGCAAAAGGCAAGATGCGAAAACAACTCGCATTTGCATATAAAAATAGAGCCTATGTTATGGCGACCAGAACAAATGCACCGCTGTTCGGAGCAGACTTCTTCCTCGCGGAAGCGGTCGCGAAGGTGCCAAATGAGCGCATAATCTCTGCGCCGCAAGTAACTCAGGTGGACTTCCTTTTGAATCTTGAACAGATCAGCCCTTAGGCGTTTGGTATCTCTGTGGAAGATGGCGCAGCTGTTACCCTTTAAGAGGCCCTTATGGGGTAATCCGGGAGGTTGAAATCCGGGCTACAAGGAAGCCACTCCCGAGCTAGTGTGTAGTCTTTCAAAGGAATAGCTGAAACATGGCTTGCACAATTTTCTTCTCCTGTGCTGGAGCAAAGTCTGCAAGAGTACGCATGGATTCAACTTGTTCAGGGAAGCTCGACCGCATCATCATGAGGACGCCGACACTTCAGATTAGTTTCCTTTACCAGTAAACAACCTCCCCTCCTCATTGAGGAGTTCCGGGGTGCTTACTTTTCCTTTCCCCCGTCTGAGGGAAGGAACGAAAAGGAGCCTTTCCTTAACTTTTTTCTCTTTTTTTTGTTTGCTTTTTATTCTTTCACTAAATTTATTTATTAATTGTGATGATAACTGAGCTGATCAAGATAATGTCTTTCTAGAACATCACGTGGATGAGAAACAAGAAAATAGAGAAATTTCGCGAAGTACAACATGGGTGCATATCTTTGGCAAATATGCGACTAGCTCTGTGGAAAGTTAGCAAACTTCATGGGGCGCTTGAAGGGTAAGACTTACAGGGAACTCCAAACGTACGCGGACAGGGGCGGGGCCGCGATGCGCCTCTCTTCGGCAGAGACACGAGCGCTCTGCATGTTGCTCGTGTCGCCCCGCGCCCGCGTTCTAGCGTAGACGTATCAGAGACACATGTACAGAG
>KN726361.1:14135-31627 GCA_000816745.1 Ancylostoma duodenale
CTCTGTACATGTGTCTCTGATACGTCTACGCTAGAACGCGGGCGCGGGGCGACACGAGCAACATGCAGAGCGCTCGTGTCTCTGCCGAAGGGAGGCGCATCGCGGTCCCGCCCCTGTCCGCGTACGTTTGGAGTTCTGTGTACTCCCCTTCTCACAAAAGTAGCAATTTCCTGATGTCTAATCTGTTTATGACACGGAACAAAAGTGGGTACGCTTCACTGGTGGCACTTCGGCAATAATCTCCTGGAGTGCTTTGGCGTCTGCTACAACAAGAGAGCTCGCTCCGAAACAAGGTGTTTTTTTTTTGTGTTCGCTTAGGCACGGAGGCATGGTTGTCATTTTGGAAACGTATAAGCAAGTTCTTTCCTAAGTGTTCTCTTTTACATAATAATTCCAGTCCTTCAACATATATGACGACCAATGTACGCGACAGCACACAGAATACTTCAAATTGAGGCCAAATTGGGTTCGAGGCATCCGAAAAGTCGTGTTGAGCCTCCTTCTGAGAATCTGAGCATAAGCATGGACTGAGAGACTCCCCCCTCCCACCGTAGTCCCAACTGGTTCCGCCCGAATGATTCTTAGCAGAATTTCCTGAGATATGATTACCTATTGTGCAACTTCACAGAAGAAATGGCTAAGCTATTCATCATTTTAGAAAATACGCAAGTAAGCAAAAATGTCACCAAAACATACCGCTGTGATAGGATCAGGCGTGTTTTCACCACTGACATCGACGGGGATACTTTCATAGTTATCAAAATTGATACCGCTATTCATATTATTGAACAGTTGCCTGGAAATCAAGTTTCTAAAAACAAAGTTCATGAATTAAGAAGAGCAAACCCAAAAAATGAACTCACTTTTCAACGGAATCTGCACCCGCAGCCTGGCAGTTCCAATTCCCCACATAATCACCACTGCAACCACCAATTGAGCGCAACTAATTTGTCATATTTTACGAAAGAAATGATACTAAGCTAACCAGTTCTTCTCCTTGGGGTCGAAAGTGCCACCAAAACCCTTGGTCACATAACCGGCGGTGACTCCATTGCTGTAGTCCGAATTAACACCATTGATCGCACAAGGAGGTTGAACATACCCATTCTGTGAGTATATATTCGGCTGCTGCGGATGATAGCCGTTTTGATAGCTGCAACTAGTACACGATTAAGAATAGTGATAGAACAAATGGAATGAGTGATGGAAAATAGATGGAATGAATAAATGGAAAGGATCAATCGAAGCTGAGAACGGCGAGATTAATCCCGTTGGGGAAAAGCCGGAGTACCGCGGACTTCTTTATTTTCCCTAGTGGTGCACGGCATGCTAGTGATACGCACACGTATGGCTCTCAAACGTAATAACCTTAGAAGATCCCAATATGTTTACGTGGGAAAACTACTCACTAGAAATAATGGAAGAGTCTCTATACTTTGATAAGATTTGAGCAGACAAAATTTAAAGGAAATGGGTACCTAGGAGGCGGTCCACCGTTCGAGGTAGCGAATTGCATCGTTTGCGCGTAACCCGGAGGAGGCATGGTGTATCCATTCACTTGTTGACTGCCGTAATCGTAGCCGCTAGTGGCGGTCGCGCCTCCGCCACTGCTTCCAAAACCGGCAAATCCCCCTCGAGTGCCGATAGGGGAGACGTCCGCCCATTGTCTAGAATTCGAAGTATCAAGACAGATAAGCGATCAGTAGCGTGAACAACTTTTTTTTTTATAAAGATGTTCAAAACCAATTCGCAAATAAAGAAGAAAGAGAATAGTGAAGTGATAACTCTCTTCTCCGCATATGATAAAACAAAGCTAGAAAGAGACAAAAACCAGTCTAGTTAGACGATTAGCGCAAAACTAGGCGTAAAATTTCAACCAACTTTATTTGGTGGTTCGAAATGGGTAGATTAATACTTTCCACTTCAGCACTTCTCGAAGAAAAACAAAACAAAATTCGTTAGGTACTCTGCTCTATGCCTTTCAAGCAGCAAGTCAATAAGTCATGATCCTTTGTGTTCGATGAACATTTGTGATGTGCTGACGTGTGTTGCTGTTGACGGTTTGACTCGAAATTGAGGATTTCGACGGGTGATACCTTTAATGCAGCTAAAATGAGTAACGCTCAATATCAAACTGTGTAGAAGGAACCGAAAAGTCACGCGTGCCATCATACCATGGCGAAGTCCTTAATATGTCAGTCACGTCAGTTTCTCAGCATTTGGAGCACAACATAAACTACTTTCTAGCATTCCTTAAAAATTAAAACTGAATGAGAACCGATATTTGAGCGGGTAAGCTGAGCTTCTTCAATTGTAGGTCACATATGGCTCAAAGGAACACTACGCTTACAACACTATAAAAGTATTTGGAAAGAGATTTATAACTACTTTACATGACCCATACCGAATGATGAAAATGCCAAACATGAGAGATAAAACATCTGCGGCGCACCCACGGAATGATGGATCTGACAAACGTGGAAGGGAATAATAGAACGGTACTTGTTACCAGAAAAGTAGAGTACGTTTCTAGAGTATGTACGACTCTGATGAACCATTAAATGATCAGCACAGGACAAAGAGCAGTACTTCCAAAGCTCTCCAGTAGTAAAAAATGCAGAAGAATGCAGTATTTGAGGCTTCCAGAATGAAGCATCTGTCGAAGAGGTTGTACTGGTTCCATTTTCCTGCTCAGTGCATCATGAGCATTAATCTTATCACTTAATACTTGAACAGGGCAAAATAGCACTGCGAACACGACAAAAGCGTGCGAACTCTTGATAGTTGAGTTTTATGGCACATTAGGAACTTCCGTGAGGAACAAATTAGAGGCAGACCACTGGGCATGCCTGAGAGAATCGATAAAGAATTGTTAATAAAAGACGACCGAAAACACTCACCCCGACGCTTGCGAACTGTAGAAAGGTTGCTGGGCTGTGGTCGAGTTCATCCTGGACCTTCAAACTCCAAACACACAAGCAACGACGAACTGGAGCCAGACAGATACAAACCACGACCAACAAGCACCAGGGCGCGATGCGAATAAAAATGGATCCGCGGAGAACCGCGCCGCTTCTGCATTTAAACGAACGATACGCCAGATTACACTCATCTCAACATGTTTGCGTCTCCAACAACGTGTACAGTCTCGTCTCTACAGGGTAACGAACCTATTAACAGATCTTTGTCCTGTTACTCCCGTAGAGGGGCTGCACTCACCAAGATCAGAGCAGAACTAAGCTGGCACTGAGTCGACCAGCTGAAGTCGAGAAGAAGTCTGAAATGGCATCTTTCAGTCGATTAGTCAGAAATCCACGTATCTTGTTTACTGTGCAACAAATTTTATAGTCTGTTTCAAACGCGACGATAGTTGAGTATTCATACACATTGAACTTTTTCCCAGCTCTCTACAATCCCTGCGCGTGCTCTTTTTGTCTGTTGCGGCTCTCAAGCTAGAGTCCTTGTTGAGAAAAAAAATAGACTGATTGCGCGTGGGGTTTCTTCCCCTGTGGAACAGACTACAGCAATGGAAGAGGGAATACTGGAAAAAGGAGCGGTGGGAGCGCAGTGGGAAACCCTATGTTTTGTTGTAGCGGAAAGAATTCCAGCGCGGTCAAGCGCACTCGCGCAGCTTGCTTCTTGAGGCTGCGAAAAAACGTATCTTCATTGACGCCTACTGTAACGGTAGATACGATATATATGGGATCTTTTGAAATCTGCATACATACGTGGTCACTTCATATGTTAATCACTACCACCTCTGTTATTTCGCATATCGCTGCCATTTTCTTCCCAAAATTGGACTTTCGCTCCATTTCCTGACCACACAGCAGTTCCCGGGATTCGATTCATTTTTGTCGGACTCCGCCAAGGTTTGGATATGTCACGATAGCAGGGATGGAGTTCACACAAAATATTTAATGAAATCAAGCTCAGAAACCGAAGTTAGGTTCCGGGCACACCCAAATCCAGCCTCCAAGCAAGATTTAGTACAAATGAGTGGGATCGTTGAGCAACTTCAAGTTTATTTCTGCAAAGTACTAATAACCTTAAAAAACATGTCAGGAGTACGAACAAAACACGGTGAGATTCGAACAACGTGGAGAAGGGCGAAAGAATGTCACTTTTCGCGGTAGTTCTGCCATCGAGCGTAGGTCAGCATGACAATGCGTTGACCTGAAAGTTATTAGTCAAATTTGTCCAATTCTCCAAGCATGATTCGAAGTTTGTCGTCGATTTCCACATAGAGCGTTTCGAAAATACAAGACATTTTTTAAAGGCAGCCTTTTTGCCCTTCGTAATTGCTTGCTGACTTGTTGTTGCTACCAGTGGATTCCCGTTTTGGAAGTACCGATGGTCACATATTTCTACAAACGGATATGTTTTTCAAAAATTTTCAGTATTTCTGCTACTATTTTCAGAGTTTCAAAAATATAAGAAAATTCCGAAAATTCATTCAAAAAATTCAAAAAAAAATCCAAAGAAAAATTCAAAAATATAAAAAGTTCGAATTGCTACATAATCAATGCAGAAGTTATAAGGCTAACATGGCAAAAAGTGTCTCTAATTCATGAAGCACCATGTAGCAATTCCAAATGGTCACTCCAGTGGAGCATTCCCAGTTTTTTCTGTCTTTCACAATACGAGTCACTATCAGCAGCTCGTCATCGATCTGATATGTCGTCCCACGCCGAATTTTCATAATGTTTGGTACCTAGATTGTATTTAGTAGGAAGAGAAGCTCAGCCTCGATGGCAGTTGTATTTGGTGAAAATGTCGTGATCCGCGTAGGATTTGGAAAGAAGGAATGGAAAGTTTCAATGAAATCTCTGCTTCTTATTCAGGGATGATGAAAAGCACATGTAGTGGAACTCCAGCACTAATTTGCGCGAAGTATGACTTCCAACAGTATTATGCAAAGGCTAAACCCTCAATCATTAACGATTCTTCTATAGCTTAGGCTCTTAAGCTCAAGTGTATGAAGGTCATCTTTGCAAGATGGTGAACAGGGTTGTGCGCCACAAAAATTTCAGATTTCGTTAATCCGTTAATTGGTTACGTTAGGGGAAAAACTTCCACCATGCTCATGCCCTGATTCGTTAATTCGTCAATTCGCTAGGGTGATGGGGCGTATTAAATATCACATGCTCTAGTAGAGTTACCGGTTTTCTCACCTGAGGAAGAGTAACTAAACCAAATAAAGAATTAAGATGATAATCTACAGGCGTGGTCAACACCTTAGGCCCGAGAACAAGACACTCGAAAAAAAAAGCGAGTTAGAGAAGAAAACCAAGATTGTTGTGGGCTTGCTAAGCGTAATTACCTAAGTAAATGATAGCAACGAAGTAGTCATCAATTGTTCCCAATATGGTCGTCAAATGCTCAACATTCATAGTTCTAACTTGCATAATGTCATTTGATTCCCTGGCATTTCTTCCACAGCAACCTCGCAAGAAAGTGAGCAAGGCGTAAGTGCAATCCTTTTCTAATTTGAAAAGGACTATAATAAATCGCTGGAAACTTGGAACTATGAAGACGTTTCTGCTTATGTGTCAAACTGGCAAGTTTTGGGCCTGAGCAAAACATACAAGCTTCAACATTAATTTCATTTCTATACCAATGGAAACACTGCGAAAAAAAAGTAATCGGATTAGTAGTTAGTGAGAAAATTCTGTTCAGTGTTACCATACGGGAACAGATGATCCAAATAGTTTTACAGGTAGGTGCCTACAAAGCGCCTATGCATAACACTGTTTTCTGGTTTAAACCCGGAAGACAAACTCCTAACCCTTTGGAGTGAACAGAGTCGTCCTTTTATCAGCAGTAACTGCAGCTGTTATCCCATATGGGATAATCTTGAACATTGTTCATAAATTTTTGCGTTAGTTTTCCTTTCTAGTATGTACAAAATTTCAGAAAGGCTTGTCGGATGTTCCTATTCCGAGCAGCTTCTTTGCAAAGCAGTCTGTCTCATGGATGGTCAGGAAAAGCTTGATCTTAGATGATCTCTATAGACCATTCTAACCCATAATAAGAACGAAAATTTTCATGTTTCTATGTGAAATGCTAACAAGTCCAATGAACTATTCCTACTTCTTCGAAACACAATTAACTTCAAGTTCATGAAGTTCCATGAACATTACCTGCAACAAAAATGTTCATAGCCATAGTTTTTGTGTTTACATTCACAACAAAGTGACAGTGAAATTCAGATCACATCAGGGCGCCGTAAGCAATAGTGGCTGGTCCCCCCTTAGAAGGATATAACGAGCGCCTCCATTCAAGCGATTCTGACCAATTACTGACCCTTCAACAGAGTGAATTTCAATGGATTTTCCTATTTTTCATTAAACAGTCGGTTCGCTACATTGCCGGAAAAATGGCCGTTACGCATTAATACGTTAATTCGTCACGCCAATAAAGCACAGCCCTGATGGCGAAGCTTCTTTGAAAGAGGGAGTTTAGAAAGCAAGAAGATGTCTACTGAATACACTGAACTTTCTCTAGCTCGTTGATTGGTTTACGTAGGGGGGACTCCATGGCGACGAACAACATTCAATGTGGCGAAGCGCAAGCATTTCATGTAATCTCAGAAGGATTTTATGATATTTGTGTACTATTAACACTCGCTCGAAAAACAAAAAGGGAAACCAAGCGGCGTTTCTCTGCAGTTACCTGTATGTAAATATCAAATTTTGGATCTTCATCCACTTTTGCATCGTGATCTCTACCAGATTCAGTTTCTCTGAGAGTGGTAGTATGGTTAAACTGAAAACTTTTTGGGTAGAGATGTTTTGGGACCGAGATGCATCGTAATAGCTTTATAAAGACTTGAAGGCAGATTCTAATCTTCCAACCATTTCATCATATTTCCAATAGTTGGAAATAAATTTTCATATGCGCACTCTTTCTACGGAGTTCACACGAACAGTAGGTGAACGCCATCTTGGGTGGGAGGGGTGGGCGAGGGAGAAATATGAACAAAAAGTGTAGTCTCTGTCATTTTGGCGGCCAGAATTCCAGAAGTGAAGCCATTGGAATTTTTTTGGACTTGCAATTTGCACATTTAAACACAACTATTTGACAAAGATAATAAATAAAAAGGAATCAAAAATATACCAATACAATCATTAATTTACTAGGTGGGGAAATTTTGAAAAAAGAACCTCCCTCCTCACGCTTGCTTCTGACCCCAACCAGATATTTTGGAGCTCTACAAAAAATAATGCACTGAAAATAAATAAGTGCACAAGGCGCAGAATGACTTTCGTATTTTATTCCATACCCATCTCGGAGTTTGCTTTTGATTCTCCATATCACTTGTAGAACAGTTGTTGCAATTTGCCTTCATTGTTTACCTGCAGGACTGTGGAAAAATTCTTCTCTTGCTGAACAGAACAAATTTCCGTGGGTGAAATTTTTCTTTGCCTAGAATAGCTCAGTAATTTTCAGTGTCATACGAATATTGCAATCATCAAACGAACTTTTCCGACCTCTTGGACTTTGTAAGGAAAAGTTCTAGTAGTCTGATCGTTAGTAAGTCTCGAGCACTTACGACCACCTCGGATTCGGGAACATTTTATTATCTTTTCAGGATTATTAGAATTTACACGAAGAGATAGGTGGTTTGTTGTTGACCCCCAGTGGCAGGAATCTTGGACGTACCTGGGATGAACGAATATCAATTAGAAATGCACGCTTTTACTCGCTAGAAATTTTGAAATGATTGCATGGCTTTCACAATTCCATCGCTTTGTTGAACAATGTAAAAAGATCCCTGAAAAAGAATGTAGAGACTAGTTGTACATACTGCTAGTAAGACCCGCCAACGAATAGGTCGATGAGGCGGATTCGAAATGCGAGATATCATTCACAGCAGCAGAACCGCACCTTGCTTATTTCCTGAGATTCTTGACAGCAACTCCCCGTTTCAGTCGTATTCATGTGTTGTGTGCGGCTAATAGCGATTTACTTCCGACGCTTCTGCTTAGCATGTACTATACTAGGCTCCCCTGTAAACAAGCGGCGTTTTTCGGCGAGTGAGTGGAGTCTCTTTGCGTGTACATCCGATCATAACAAAGTGATTGATTTATGAATACGCTGCGCTGTTTCTTGCTCTCTCCTCGCTTCGACTCCCTCACTCCATCAATCCATCCATCCATCTCGCCGCAGCTGGGCATACACCTTGAAAATGCATTAATATTCGGAAACGCTCGGTTATCCACGAATTTGTTGAGGTCACCTATTTTTCCTCAGATTAACACTTAGAATAAATTCTAAATAGAAATCCCCTATGTCTAAGTGCTAAGTGAGAAAAAAACTTGAAGAAATCAAATTTTAAAATAGGCTTGTTAAGTGAGAAAAAAACTTGAAAAAATCGAATTTTAGAATAGGCTATCTACGGGTCTTTCACAAGAGCATCCTTCACGAACTACCGGTTACAATTTGACACGCGGAACTTTAAGGTTGCCATTCTTAAGAGTTTTCGAAACTTCACCTACAATTTCACCTGGATTTCAAAACTTTAAAAGGGATCGGAAAATGGTGTTCAAAACTGAAATCCAGCACATGTCTAGTACTTATCGATGATGCACTAACGATGGCAATTCATTGTGCTGATAAATTTACACATTCACCAAAAAAGAACACTGAAGAACTAGGACGGCTCGAAGAATGATAGACTGCTGTTATTCAGCAGCTACTAAGTGCAGCATCCATAAAGATAAAAAGCAAGAGGATTGCTTTGAAAGTTTTCTAGTAGTGTTGGAGCTTCGCAGGTCCCAAGTAATTTCAAGGATGAAAGCATGTAGAAAATCGATCTTCTTGCGGATAAGGAACCTTGTAGGGAAATCTACTGAATGTCAGAGTTCTACGCCTTTGGATGACAGTATCAATAATGGACGAGAAGTAAAAGAATTTCGTAACGATGCGTTTTAATCACTCTACTTCCCACAAATCTCTCATTCTCGTATGTTGCTTAATTCTTCAAATTCCATATGGGATTTATGGTGTTCGCAAACTATTTCTTTTCATAAATTAACTCTCCAGTTCTCTTTGGAATTTCTCATTATTTTAGCCCTGATCGGACAAAACGCATGCTATGACAAGCTTTATTTCACTGCTACACGTTCTAGGAAACTTTTCCCGGTGTCACACTTATAAAAGGAGAAGCTTGTCAATAATAATTTCACAGATACGCGAGCAGGCTGGAGCGGACGTCCAGAGAGACCGTTCGGTGATCGTCGTTCCGTACAAAGTTTACACGAGATCTCTGGCTCTCGATGTCCTTTAGTAAAACCCTGAGTGTTCGTGAAGGGGAACATTACGCAACTGGCTCATAAAATTTGTGCCTACGAGCTAAACCTGGCCGCTGACGATATAACATTGACGGTGGTGTAACGAGAAGGCCCATAAAGCGTGCGAGAGTCGTCGTCGGCTGCGACGACCTCGTCGACGAGGTGTGCGTTTTTTGGGGTTGTGCTGTCGCAATGCAGCGGCGTCTTCTCGCGTCTCGTCATGTCCCTTCGCTTGTATCTGCTGCCGCATGTGATCATAACATGGAGTGATTGATGGATGAGATGGGCGGAGTCGAGCGGGCCGGCGGGGCCACAAAACGACGTCGACGACGACGTCTCTCTTCCCGCAACTACCATCTAAACTCGATCTACTACTTGGTTTCATCATAGTGCTCTTACATTCACTTCTGTACCGCTTTTTAGCTCCTCCTGATCGTTTTGTGTCCTGCATCACTGTGTTATTCAGATGGGACGTCGAAAACAGGCTAACCCAACGAAGAGACCTCAGGACGATTACGACCTCGACGAGCCTGAGCCGTCGGCCAAAATCACCAAGAACGAGGTGCAGATTGCTCCCAAAGAGACGACGTCTGCGAGTGTAGCTCCACCTCAAAGCCACCTGCACGCAAGTGAAATGTTTCCATCGTGCTCCAAGGATCCGCTGCCAGGCGAGCCAGTGAGGAAGAATGCGGTTAATCCTCTTCTAATGCTCGAAAAGTCGTTGAAAAGATTCGAACCTCAGAAACCAGGTAATTTTCAAACGTTCAATGCGACTTTTAGTATCTATAAACTGAAACGCGTAATAGAAAGGCGAAGATACCGAGGAAACACTAGCTCGAACTGAAGTATGTAGATTATTCCTACTCTTCCAACTGCTCTAAATCTCCACGTTTTTCCCCATTTTGGACCTGGACTTCGATGTGTTTTTTAAAAACTTTTCGGTCCCGGTGCATTTCTTTCAATCTCTCAATCTCTCACCGATCGTCGTTTTAGGACGGAATGAGACTGAATCTGAAACCTTTACTTCCAAAAAAAAAATCGAAAGAACCTGAGAACAAACATTTAACAAATTTAAACCCCAGAAGAATTCGAAGTGGGAAAAAGAGAGGAGACGTTTTTCCAAATGGCTTGGAGAATATTTTCATGGTCAGCTACCCGTTCTCACTATCATGAAGATTTGTCTAGCAGAAAACCCTCCAAATCAGCCACTTTGATTCTTTTCTTCCAGCAATGGCCTTCCCTGAACGTGTCCATAACAATACTACTGTGGAAGTTTTCTAGGTTCCAAAGCTTTTTTTTTGCATGCTGTGACGAAAATTAATGGACATCGCAGAACAATGACAACATTTACCAGGATTGAGCGCGAATTTGCGCCGCGACGCCCCTCGTACGGTCCTCGAGGTGCACTTGAAAGCCAGCTAAAAACCTCTTTAGGCAGGTGTCGCGTCCCCGTATATCCACTTCCTCGACAATCTCAGCAATATCTTCTATTTAAGAGCTTCTTGGAGTTAACCTGAAGATTCGCTTGGACTGTTAGTTCTTAGCGCGAGCACTCAACGTGGTTATGGGAGTTTCCTCGAAATCACGATGACTTGCATGCTCGAAAACGGCCAGCCGGCGACGGTCTCGTTTTTGTTCTGACGAGGGGTAGCTGGGCGAGTAGATTGATTGATGTGCGTTGAGATGGATGGACGACTCGGCCTGACACTTATAATCTGTCATTCGACTGGAATCGACTCCACCACGCGCCCAAAGGTACCAACCAAATATTGCACACAATGGGCCAACGCGCCGACATCTCCCATGCGTGTGCGAGCACATCAGGTTCATCTGAATTGGGCCATTGCAGAGCAAAAGTTCCAAACCGTATTCCACGGAGGGGTTTGCGAAAAGTGTATTTCCTGGGAAGAAAAAGAAGCGGGAAAACTTGCCATCCAACAAACGCTGTTGCTGTTTGATACAATCATCCGCTAAATGACGCAGATAGATACATAGACTGTCTGTAGATCCTGAGCAAACAAGTGGCTGCGCACTCTCCTGGACGCCCAAACGCGATCAGATAACGGCAATTTCATGCCCTCTGTTGAATGGGTTGATCCAAGTGAGCGCCCAAAAATATCTAGTTTCCTTTAATCTCTAAACCAAGGGATAAGCGAGAGTTCTCGCGTGAATTCTGAACTGGGTAGACGGAATGGTTGTATAATTCAATTCTAATTGTGGCAGTAGGGATGTTCTGACGCTGGGCAGCAACTTTTATCTGTCATTCCTGATTTTTCGGTATGACGTCGACAGAAGCCCGAAAGGTTCTCTACTCTCTCAAATTTCGCTGCTGCAAACTGATTTGAGCTCAAATCAGGTTTAACGGCATCGCGTTTTTTCCTCTCTCTGGTTTAGGAAAATGATAACTTAAGACAACAGAACCTGAAGCAGCGCTCCCCATTTTCAGCTACTCATACTTTGCAACGATCTTCATCTGCATTCGCGCACGATTTGGTCGCAAAAACCGTGCAGCAATTCAGTGATGATGAGAAATTACGGGCAGATTTTTTGTAGCGCCCCCTTCGACCGGTGGACATTCTCCGTGAGTAGCATATTGAGATGCTCACTCGTGGCATAGGACTCCTGCGCAAACCAGTCATTAAAACTTGAATGTTATAACACCATATGTCAGAAAACATGAAGTTAAGACTGCATGGAGAGGACTTTGTGAAATGGCTGTGACCGAGAGACGAGTAGAATGCCGACCTCTGATATTCCGGAAGTTCCTTTGGATTCCGATTTCCAGCCCGTGGACAACCGCCTTCACTAGGAGGTTTTAGCGGGATAGGATGTCTACGCTTTCAGTGGTTTTCCTCAATCACCGTCAGTAATGATTTTTGAGCGGTTCTACATTATCTCGAGACTTCCGCCTCCTATCACATCTACTGCTCCGCTGATTACAGCACCGCATTTGGAGCTACAACTTTCAAGAACAAAACTCTACTTCTGTTTATCTCCGCAGTGGTTGCCCTTTGAAAGAAGGCCTAGCAATAATTTTTGAACAACATACTCACTTACACACACCTTTCTATACGGCTAGAAACTTTTTGCTTTTATGATTGGAAGGCCACCGCGATTATTGAAAGATTTGATATGGTATTCAAGAAATATGGTTCTCGCGACTGTTTTTTGGGCCAACGGAAAAAAAAGATATGATCAGCGCCATTTCTACAAGAGGATTTTTTGCTACAACTCACCTCTGGATTGAGCTACACAGATGAAATTTGGATATTTACTGGAGCTTTGTAGGTGTTTCCTAACAGACGCTTATCTGGATCGAAACCTAATTCTAGTGACTCTATTGAGCCTAAACATCAATTTCCTCGCTTCCCGTGGATTTTGTTTAACACCTTCAGCACTACCTTTTGAGAAAAATGAAGAGTTGCTACAGGTTAGGCACATAATTGATTATTTTTCCCACCAGATGTCACTGCTGCACTTTCCTTTGCTGCTCAAATGCGAGGGAATGTGGTCAAATTTACCAAAAAATCTGTTCTAATGTATCTCAAGAACGTTGACAGCGCTGCAGCTCTTATTTCGATGTCAGGATAGATGTTAATAGCGGGCATCGCAGAAATATCTTCCAATGGAACCCATTGCCTTTTGTTCGAGACTACTGAAAAATTTTTTCTCACTTTTTTTGGCTCTTTGATAATCCCATTTTTTTTACAAAAGGGAAGGAACTATGGAAAAATCACATTTTGGTCTTTCTAGGAGGTGAATGATGAGAGCAGCACCGCGTACATTTCAATTTCATTAGCAACTGTTGTTCCAAAATAGCGTGGTTGGCGCTCCTACTGTCCAAACAACTCAAAAAATTGCTCCAATCAGATCCTTCAAAGAAAGAACCTTTGGATGCAAGGCTAAGAAAGTGAGGTAATCGAAACATGCAGAAGAGCAAATAATTTAGTTATCCGGAGCACGACGTACGTTTCTTGAGCGAGTGTCTCAGCATACAACAAATCAATGAAAGTTCATGGCTGAATCCTTGTTTGGGCAGCAGGTTTTTAACTCAGCAAATTTCCACGTAATATGGAGTACCTAAATATGGGCGTTCTCCTTGAACACTGTCGGATTTTGCACTCAGCTTTATTATCGTTTCCGCTTATGCAATGTTTGTTTTGTTCATGTGTCTTCCCTTAATATGGAAAGAATGGGGAAGATCATGTTTATATTCTAGCGGATAAGGTGGACACAAAACGTAGAAGCTCGAGAACAGTGCTGATAGCACTTCATATGAGCATATTTATTTAGCAGACCTAATGGACAGTCCTGCGAGAGCCAAAGTGTGTACTTTGAATTTGGCAGAAATATGATTTCCAAAGCACTATGTATGCTTTAATAGATGTGGGACTTTTATATTTATTATATTATTCCATGTATGATAATTTATGCGGGACTCATACCAATTCATATACAATAATTTGTGTCTACTGATAAATATTTGACGAAACATGGTATTCCTAACCGAAATTTACCCTCACATTCTCTTAGTCATACCCAAAGCGCTTCCCACTGTCATCTAGAACATCATTTCCGATTGTGCTGCGTCAAACGGGCGTCAGTCCACAGCCGTAGGGTGCAGCGCCCGTTTGTGCTCATCTCTTCATCTCCGATCGTTCGAGGCGCTTTTCGATTCTCGGCGCTGTCGTCGCTAATCGGGCTGGCGCGCATTTGATAGGCGGTTGAATAGACGAGATTGATGGACATGACCTGACAACTCATCCGAATCAATCCACTCCAAGACATCGGCATATAAGTAACCAGATGCTGAGATTCAGGTCACGCACCTCGTGTTCAGCTATGCGCGACAAATCAAGGACACCGGCTTGACGGTTAGCAAGTCATTGTGCAGCTAGAAACTTGAAGAATATCGTGCTTTTACTGGGTTTTCAAGAGAGCTCTATAATTGGTTGTCGATCGACCTATGAACTATAGACTCCTTTTTTAGTCTAAGCGTTGCAGATAACCATTACAGAACTCAAGCAGTTCGGATGCAATGGCTCAAAATCAGCTTACTAACGAGCTAAGAAGCGGTGGAATAGTTCTGATAACACTTTAGCAGACAGGAAGCTATTAAAGGCGTAAAAACGCCTCAAGAAGCATTAAAAAAGAAAATTAGTAGTTGAAACGACTAGTGCGGACGATATAATGCTGCACCTAGGCCAAGTTTCATCAGTCATGGTAAAGGGAACTCCTAAAGTTAAAGCTGTTACGGCTCAGTAGAATACGCCGTAGCATAGCAAGGACCGAGAGGGCGTTCATGGTTCAGGGATGCGCCGGATACCCGGAATACCGCTTCACGCAGGGCTGCACTAGTCCATTGCGACCGCTCCAGCTCACAGTGATTTGGAAAATTCCTAAAGTAATAGGGTATAAATAGTCGCTTATATCCATTTGTCGAAGCATCAATTGATTCAATTTGTGCTTGTTCCTGTGATCAGCGCGCAGCCTCTTTGTCACATGCCATGGAAACCTGTAACCAAGTGAAATGTGTTACCAATTTGACGCTTTGACGTTAAAGACATATAAGATTTGTGATGGAGAGCACAAATGAAGCAGAATAAGTCCCCGGAAATCCATAAACAAATTAGAGAAAGGTCAAAATTTGTTCCTTTCATCCAAGGAGTTTTGCCCATAGCTTAACGTTACCCGACCGCATCATTAGGGTAAAAAGCCCATGACTGGAAGAGACGAAATAATGAGGAGATACTAAGAAATTGCTGCGCCTACAAGTCTGAGAACACAAGGAATTTAAGAATCCAAAGATGAAATAAAGGAGTGTAGTTTTTACGCAATCAGAGCTTATTACAGCGCCTCAACCGCTACGATCACAGTCGAATCCGTTCAGTAATGGCTTGGGAGCTCTGTTCCAGTTCGTCGGCAAAATGCACGGAGAGTCTATTTGGAACGGTAGGCTTAGTTTTGATGTCCTCAAAAATATCCTATCTTTTTTAAAATAACGACAAACTGACGGTTATCTAGCTGCAAAAATGAGAAGACGTCTCGAAATAATCTTTCATTGCCTGAAGGTTTTAGTGTAAATTCACATGGCTTCAGTGGAAAAAGGAGGAAGGTGTGATTCAGAGCGAAGTGATCTGTCGGCGAGCATAGTGGGAAGAAATGATTCCTCGGTGCGATTTTATCCTAGAACGGTAGAACCATGACAATCAGCGCCAGCGACGTCATTTTCATGTCCATGAGCTGAGATCAGAAATTTCGTTTTCAAAAGGAGGAACTTCTGTCTATGTAAACTTCCAAATTTTCTTTTCCATTTTAAGACCCTTGTTTTAACTTCCTCACCTGATAACAAGTGTTTTGAAGAAAGATGTTTAGAATTCCAACATATTTTCCATTCAAAATCTGTTATAAACCACAAACGGTAATTTCTACTCGACATTATGATTTCAAGTGTTGAGCTGTAACAATGCATTAATTTTCTGGGAAACTAACATCGTGGTTAATGTACATAAATGTTTGCTTTTATGTCATCTTTTAGCACAACAGCGGAGGGAAAACGATGTCGATTCAATTCTGAAATGTTTGCAATGTGGCCGAACATTCCAAACAATGGAGTTGTTGGTCAGGCACATGCAGGACACACAACACTTCAATAACCTTCCTAAGACCTACAGGTGAAAAAGGTTTTATTTCATTTTTCTTCTGAGAGTCATGGAAGAATGAAAATACCGCCAAGACACAGAACTCGTCAGAAGGTGCATTTGAAACTAAATAAGGCGGTTATGCATTCCATTTTGTAGCATCCAATATGGTGTTTTTTAGTTCACTGATCCAAATGGATCGTCAGAAAGTCTTGAATTTGAAACTGCAAATGAAATCCGACAGCATGAAGCTGGCTTGCGTCAAATGCGGAGAGGTAGTACTATTATTATAACATGTATTAAAAAGTTCAACTTCTCACATTATACAAAGGCTATTTGCAGATTCCAACAAACATCGACAAACATTTGAAAGAAGTTCACGATGTAAAAACAAGTGCCGACTGGTTGAAAAACATTCGGGTCATTAGAGACGCAGGTAGGCCTCACGGCTTTATATGTATTTGCTAGATTGTATTTGCCTCCATTGCCAATGAAGAATGTTTGCCTATGCAATGAAGTTGACAAAATTAGATTGCGGCAACCTATTGAGGGTGTAACATCGTGAGAAGAACTGATGCGTAATCAGACTACTGTGATTGGCACATTCAATCAATGCTCCAGTCGCGGCAGCCTGGTAACGCCCCAACGAAATTTGCCTCGTACGAAATGCGCGTCGGAGTCTTGAGAATGGTTCGGTTGATGATTTGATAGAAGTACGAAAAACAACTCATTTGGGGAAAGAGTGGGAGGAAGAGGGGCTCAGAGTAAGGGAAAGGATGCAGGGAGGTTAGAACAAGGAGGATTAGTTTTTAGTGGGAGCAACGTTTCGATGTCCAATATTGGACCTTCAGTTTGACTGTATTGATCAAGTTAAGGATTGTGTGAGGCATAACCTGAACGTGTGCCTCAGACAACTGCCCCTTCGTATGAAGTTTGAAAATCTGGAAACCGCCAATTTTTTTTGTGTCTTATCTTCCCTTCAAATTGTCAGAAGTAAATTTTGCAGAAAACCCAGTGTCGTCACTTTCCGCATCATCTCAACCAGCTGCCAATTCACCGCATCTCAACAAATTGATGTCACTCATCAATACGGTTGATAAAAAATGATACGGTTTTGCGTATTCCAGTGTAATATGTTCAGCATAAACGTGCTACGAAATCTCGTGCTGAATATTTCATTGTGAACACTAAATTATATGAGTCGTTTTTATTGTTCTCTTAGTCAGTACGGAGTAAACCAGTGAGGCGACGCTCATTTTGATGCACATCGCATCGTTAACGCCGTTTCCATAGACCAGCAATCGATACGTACCAAATTCACTGTGGTGACTGGAGCAGTTGTACTTCTTGAAGAGCAAAGCAGCAGCCTATAGGAGTGTTTATACTTCGGCGCGATGCGATCGTCGCGTCCCAGCAAACTGTTCAGATGCGATGGGTCCCGAGTGGATGCATGTGCAAACAATGGTCGCGATGTGGTAGTTGGCGATTAACATCGCGACGCGACGTCGCGCCCTGCTTATACTTTTTCCTTCAAAGACGACGCGATGGGCCAAAT
>KN726361.1:32420-43574 GCA_000816745.1 Ancylostoma duodenale
ACACCAGTCTGCGACATCGGCGAAATCATCGCGTCGCATTTGCTAGCAGGCGCGAAGGGGATTTGGGCCCTTGCGGCGGCCTTGAACGAAAAAGTATAAACAGGGCGCGACGTCGCGTCGCGATGTTAATCGCCAACTACCACATCGCGACCATTGTTTGCACATGCATCCACTCGGGACCCATCGCATCTGAACAGTTTGCTGGGACGCGACGATTGCATCGCGCCGAAGTATAAACACTCCTTATGGTGCAGTGAACGCCTCTCGCACACCACGTCGCGGCAGGTACCAATGGGATTCAGCGTGTTCGTTGAACTTCTGAGCAGTACAAACACAAATCAAATACTGGAAACACCTCTGTAATTGTTGCGAACAACGACTTTCTTTGGAGGAACCATACTACGTACTCAGAATTGCTATTTTTACATTTAAATTTACTTAAACTCGATGTTTTAGTCGTTATAGCATGAAATGTTGTATTCCAAGTTCTCCTTCTGTTCCATTCAAAGAATCGAATATTACAACTTCCCTGTGCGCCCAACTCATGCATCTACTTAGTATAAACCACCCCATATGTGGTAGACCTTACAGCCGAAGCTTGATTTTTAAATCACTTTGTCATTTAATACTGGAAGACATATAATTCTCTGTTTTCAAACAGCACATTTTTGAAAATAAGTTAGTCCATGTTACTGGTCGAAATTGAGCCATAGACACAAAAAAAACTGTTTATATAAGCATTCCACCTCCATCCCCGATCCTCTCGTCTCTCATCATCCCAAAAGGTAAAAAGTAGAGTGAATCAAAATAAGAACATCTTTATTTCTCATTTAATTACAAGAAGAGTCAACAACATAACATGTAAAAGATTATGAAACTTCGCTAAATCGCAGCTTTTATCAAACTTACAGTTACTTACAGTTAGCGTCAATGACAGTGGCGTTTCCGCGGCCCCGAGAAGGACGCCGCGCACTCCGGGATCGATGTCGTCTGCCGCCGGAGTGCTATTTCTAGGCGCTTTTCCTCCCGATTTGACCGAAAATCCTTAGAATTGGGTAGAAAAGCTGCTAGATTTAGCGGCAGTAGATGACATTCCGGCACGTGCGGTGTCCTTCTCGAGGTGGTGGACAGGCCACCTCCGTCGACGCTCACTGTATGTTTGCTACATAAAACCACAATGCCACAAACTCGGGAATAAAACAGTAAACTCCAGTGGTCCGGACCGGCACGCCACTTCATACCACAGGATCGAAAGGGTTTGAGAAGGTGATGCCATGGAATGAGGCAATGAATGCAACGATGATAATGAATGAATGAGGCACTCAGAGTAACGAGAAGTATTAGTAGACGTGTGGAAGTGGATCCGAACTTTTGGAGCCTCCTACATATTAAAAAGGTTAGAAATAAATGACTCGTACATTTCAGCTCGCTTATAAAGACCTACCTAGGGAAACAATGATAACAGATTACTGCTATTACTTTCTATTCTGGGAGCTGTTCAAACGATTACTTTCACTCTACAGAATGTTTTTGAGAGAGGATCTCAGTCTTAAGAATGGACTGTCTGCCACTAGCCTTCCATTCTCTGGTGTGATTCCAGTCGATAAAGATCGCAGCTAAACAGATTTCATGAGTGATGGTCTGCTCTAGGAGATTGAGAAGTTCACAAACTACAAATATGAAGCTCCAACCTCCTACTAAGATAGGCCATATATATAGGGAAAGACGTTTCCGGAAATGGTAGGTCCAGGGATGTGACGACGCCAGTTCGAATCTGAAGGACGGATCTTTTCAGCGGCTACTACATATATGTGTTTCACCGAGGAACATAGTTGTGAAGATATTAGAACACGAGAAATAGTGCCGCATTCGGAAAGGCAGTCAAGAAATGCAGGTCAAAAGCACAAATACTCAACCATCGTCGTTTTAGAAAGGGACGATATCACAATATGGCGTAAAACACAAGTTTGACAGTACTACCGGGCAACCCATAGAAGGCCAAGTTTGACCAGCTATGGAAAGAGAAAGCTGCGCGCAGATAATAAAAGTGAAAGGCCATAGAAATGTTGTGAAAACAGTAAATCATTGACGGTTCGACAATTACAAAAAAGCAATCACAGAATTATAAAAGCTGACTATTCGCTTTCTGTATAAATTTTCCCCTAAGCTTCATTCAAGGGGTTATATGATGCCCTGATCACGAAAATCACACTAGTTTTCTATCTTAACCACGTTTCTATAAGGATATGGTGAGATTAGAGTGAGAAATAAATGGAAGATGTCAAATCTAGTGAAGAAGTGGCAGTCTGGTGAGCCCTATCTCAGGAATTTCTTCACTGGTTGGTTAAGGGGTTAGTAAAGGTGGTAAACATGAATATCATGTCCATTTTGTACCATAGCCTCATTTACATTAGCTATGCTGCAGCCAACGCTATTGCCGCTGCTCTGATTTCGCTGTCATTTTATTCCATTCCGCCACATTACTACCACCTTGACCTTACAAAAACGTAGTTAAGATACAAAAATAGTGCGATTCTCACGATCAGGGCATCAATTTAGAAGACGAATCCAACGACAAGTCAGCTTTTATAATCCTGTGTTCCCATCCCAATACAAAATCCGTCCAGTGAAGCACTGCACACGATTAGCACAAAACCAAAAATCTCAGGTGTAAATCACGGCACAAAACTAGGGTGACTGGTCATTAGGTAAGAGTTAGCTAGATTCCTGGAAAATGCCATGGCCTATATGTAAATTAATCTGAGTTTCGCTACTTGTGCATGAGGGGCATATATGTCGACAAGTGCATTGTAGTATGTTACATTGCACAGCCCGCACGTGCTAGACGTATATTATTCCTTGATGGTGGTTTTTGGGCGGGTTTGGTGTTCAACTCCATTTGAACGCATTAAACCAGAGGTAACCAAAGTCTTTGGCTATTCAGCGCAAAAAAGGGCACTATTCGGCTAGTTCTGCCCCAAAATTTCGATGAAAAAATTTTCGCCCAAACTTTGTGCACGGGGGTTATGCGAGGTGCTGAACACGAATATCGTATTCATTTTGTACCGTAACCTCATTTTTGTAGGGTTACGGTAGGTATACTGTGGATACGGTATCTCACGGAATCCTCTCAAATCTTGCACGGAGGAGTTGTTTTAGGCGCTGATCACGGTTATCAACTTCATTTTGCATGCCTCCTTCATTTTTTACCCGAAATCGGCATTTTCTTTCAAATTCCCACCGTATAACTACCGTATCTCCACGAAAATGAGGTTACGGTACAAAACGGACACGATATTCGTGATCAGCGCCCAAAACTATCCCTCTAGGCAAAATTTGAGAGGATTCTGTGAGATACCGTACCTACAGTATACCGACCGTAACCCCACAAAAACGGGCTTACGGTACAAAATGGATACGATGTTCGTGTTCAGCACCTCAAATAACCTTCCTAGGCGAAGTTTGGGCGAAAATTTTTACTTCGAAATTTTGGGGCAGAACTAGCCGAATAGTGCCCGAAAAAGAAATAAGGCAAACTCATGGAAAGTATGGATTTCAATTCCGAGCATGGCGCCCTTTCTCTGAGCTCGGCCCATAGAGTGGTCTGACCCTCTTGTTTTAACTCATTGTCTTCTCAGTTACCCTATGCTTATCTCTGTTAGTGCGCTTCTAATCGCCGAGAGCAAACGCATGGTCAACCCAGTTCATATGAAGGTGAATTGGTTCCCATTTCGTTTCCGTTATCGTCCTGTAGATGCTTTATTTGTTTATCTGCTGATGCTCTTGTACCAGTATTTAGAATGCCCTTGGTTTGTGAAGACGATGGAGTAATTGTGATTGATGAGAGTTTTTCGTCGTCGTTTACAAGGCGGTGTCGTCCTCTTCGAGAAATCGAAATCCTCGATCAGCCTGGACCAAGCAGCACATCAGGTGGGTTTCCATACCACTGTGCGGGCTTCTCTTTCTTTGCTACTCTTAGCTGGGATTCATGAATCGTTACCCACGCAACGAAGTGTTAGAGTGACTGCTTATCCTACACACTATGTGTGTACAGTACCGGCTGAAATTACATAGGCTTTCAAACTTCCATTCACTTTCAGTCATAACTTCTGTTAAAGCCGGGCCTGGGAGCTCTAATTTCTGTAAGAGTTGTAGGTGCTCGGGAGTAGTGGAAAACCAGCAGAACCTTTCTGTTTTGTGTTTTCGTAGAACAAAATTATTTTATTAAGCTCAGAATCTGTGACATTGTGGTTTTTCTGGAAGAGGCGCGGAATGACTTTCATAGGTGGAATCTCGGAATAATATCCATGTATTTTAGTGAAATAGACTCATATCCTGCAAAATTCGGGCCTTTAAGGGGCAGTGGTCTGCATATACGAGACCTTCTTTGAATCAATTCAGCACTAATGCTTTGCAAGCATTTCAACGACCTTAAATCAATCTTTGCTGCACAATACGGGGTTAGCACTCCTCCCCGTGATTCCTTACAACATGATAGGCGTGCCTGGCAATAATGAAACCTCGAGCTCATTTGAAGTCTCAAAAATTACAACTGGTCTTGGTGCACCTAGTAGTGCAAATCAAGGGCAGGCTATATAATTTTGGCCGCTACTTCATGTAATGAGAGACGTATTTAGAACGCAAAAGTAGATTAGCTAGCCTGGTTTCGTTCGGACATGCGTTCATGAATCCTAACCCTGCCGAGTTACAGATAATTACCAAGTCAAATCTAAAGATGACCCCTTGTGCGACGTTTACACAAGGTATGGAAAACTTCAGGAGGTTGAACAACTAATCGCCAGAGCCAAGGCAAATTCATCCACCAAGTGGGTGTCTTCGGAAGTTTATAGTATTACTTTGTTCGTTGCCCACTCCTATTGTTTCAGACGCCTTCCGAAAGTGACCCCGCCAGAAAATGCTGATCTCGAATTGCAAGAATCCATTCAGAACATAGACAATAACGGTTTTGTGGAGGTCTCTGCTTTCGAAGTTTGGCTTTGTTGTGGAGATGAATGTTCGAGTTATTTCAGGCTCCGATGAAAAAGAGAAGGAAGAGAAAAGACTTGTCTGAAACACAGTTGTTGAAGCAGGTGAATTCATCATTCACTGTTACCATAAAACACTAATTGACTATGTTCAGCAAGAGAAGAAACGGAAGGCCATTGAACGAGAAAAAAATGCTGCCAGGAACACCAAGTGTGAGCAGTACATGTACTGCCATGTTTCTCGACGGATTTTCGACTCTTTTCGTAAGTTTTCATATCATCGCAATAATATAATGATTAAACAGGTGTCTTCGAGGGAAACGCGACACATCCTTGGTTCTTTAGACGCGGACACGTTGCGACTCTCTCTGATCTACAGTGCAGTAGCAATTACCCTTCACTGTAGAATCTCATGTAGAATGGCTTTCCAAGAAAGACAGCATTGCAGCGGATGCCGAACTGAATCTGCGAATGGTTTTTATGGAGCGCAATATCCAAGACCAACTAATATGCGACGAAGATCGTCCTGACATGCGAGTTCTTTGGTATCGCAAGTGCATTGAAGCAGCTGAAGTGGATGGCCAAATAGAAAAGCGGGAATATGAAGTGGGTGAATCGTTTTCGATTTTTTTCTGTAAGCTTATTATTTCTTGATTTCATTTCCATTAGGATTTGCATGGTTAGTCGATATGCTGCCCCGGAGCAAGAATAATGGAATTTTTTTTTTGGAAATTTTTGTTTCAATTTGCTATTTAATGGGGTTGGCCGGCTGCAGGACTCGGCCTTCTAGAAGGCATGGATGGGGGAGATAACGCGTGATAATGCGTAAACCATGGACTGGCTCAGATGAAGTCATTACTGTCGCTTAACTTGGCTGTTGAGAAGCTGACTGTACCTTTGAGAGTCCGATGAGCTGTTGTCCAGAGATTTCTATGTCGTTCCAGATATCCGAACCGGCAACACCGTGACATCTGGTGCACATCACAACTCTCAAACCTCGCATTTTTGTTTTGGTGAAGAGAGGAACTCTCATGGGGCATTCTGATATATAATGAAGCCGCTAGAACTTAGGCTCAACCGTTAACTGACTATTTAAGGGCTTACCGAATTCATCCACGTGAAAAGATATTAGCCGGTTGCATTACCGGTCACTTTTAAGGCAAATAAAATTACGAATTCGGACGACCTTGTCGCTGTAGTCACATTTGCAGATTCGTCAACATGTTTTCGCAGTTGTGCTATCCGTGGATTCGTTCAAAGAGCTTATTAAAAGCAATAGTCTTGAAGATTTTGTGGCCTCTCAAAAGCTGTCCTATTCGGTGCCCAATTCTACTCTCATACTCATCATTTTTGGAAATGAGTCTCGCAAGGTGCGTTCTTGCTTGCCTGTTAGTTTCGTTATGCATAACTCTCGTTGAGTCTGTTTATATTTCCAGTTATTGGACTTATCAATCTCGCTGTTTGATTGTTACCGAACGCAGTTGAGTTATGTTCACACAGCTCAAGAATTTGCTATTTATTTGGCCCAGATCAGTCGAGCACTAGCGAAAATGGAGCGCCGTTTGGTCAGTCAGGATCGTCTGATAGTAGATGTTGAAAAGGTAGTTTATTCCCAACAGTTTCTGGATCTTATTCAGTTTTCAGTCGATTCATTCAAATCATTGTTCTCGTTCTTTCGTTGTTACTTCCTTTGATCTATTGAGTTGAACAACTCTCAGTTTCCTTGTTCGATCCTATGTATTGGGTTGGGCAATAAGTTCGTGCTGGATTTTTTTAATTTAAGAATTAACTTGGTTCTTTGCTGGGGTTTGAACTCCATTCGAGTGAGTATAATAGATCATTTTGTAGCCCGTGCTTTACTCTTTACGAATATTACTACCGATTCCCTGAATACCCGCTTTACCGCGGGCCTAGTGCATTCTTCATGAACTCATTTTGTTCACTCTGTTGAGCCTTTTGTAAAGTCTCATTCAAGAGTTCAAGTCGAGGACCACAAGTCGCGTAGTCTCGAACAATGTGGGTTTTCGCATGGATGGAAATGAGGAGCTGTTTCATCTCTGGAAGCATTTGTAGTGGAGGAAAGGAGCTATATAAATTACTTATTCTGATTTATGTCGATTTATGTAGGAGGATTGTGAAAAACTGTGATTTCGATGCCCGTTGAAAACTGCACGAACTTATTGCCCAACCCAATAATACAGAATGCTTCCTTTTTCTGATCCCCCGCTGGGTTTATAGAAAAATCTATACAATCCCGTTCAGCTCTCCTGGTGTAGTAATGTGAAATAAAATCTATCCACAGGCATTGATTTAACATGTTTTTTCAACGAAAACATTCTAAAATCATGAATCATTGTTCTAGGGCGTGAAAGATGCGGCTGCTAATGATCTAATCCGAGACTGGTGGAACAAGATGCTGTCTGTAGTCGCACGAATGCACGATGCCCACCGTCGCGCTATCGTGTCTGCGTATCCTAACCCAGTGTATGCGAGTAAAAGATTTTCAGAGGTATTTAACTTGTGTGTTTCATTGCTAATTATAATCTTTCCGAACCATTGCATTTTATTCAGATTGGTTACACACGTGCAGTTGAAGAAATAGCAGAAATCCAATCTGAATCAGGACGGCGTTTGGGGCCAGTGATGGCTCATCGTTTGTTCATGATACTTACTGATACTTACGGTGGAGAGATAGTGGCGTAGAAGAACAAACATTACGCATGAGGCTACCACTGCGGATGCACTACTATACTAATTCCTCAATCTTGTGATATTCTTTTCACTTATCGTCAAATTTTGCTGTTTTCTTCCTCCTGCTTTTGACTTTTGTTCCGATTTTCACCGGAGTTATGCGCTAGTATCCGTTTCCACAAAATCCTTCTTAAGGGGTTTTCCCACTTTTGCTGCGGTGAGCGTTGTAGCAGAAAAGTAAGCAACTGTCGTCGGATCCTTGCCGCGGCGACATAGTCCGTCTATACTTAACCATGGGCGATTGTCGTTGCGGCAGAAGTATGTAAGCCCTTTTAGGTCAAAAGTAGTGGTTAACGCGCGCAGTATTCGAAAAATTCTATTAAGAAATGGTAATATTATAACATACTATAGAAAACAGACACAAATCACTATCGAAGTCGAAGTTTTAGCATTTCATGCCTACTTCTCTTTCTCCTTTATGTCTTCCCAGCTTTCTATAGTATCTCAACTGAATTCTCAATACTCACGCTAACGCTGCAGTGTATTTGTCGTATTTAACAGCAGTTTCGTTATCTCATTTTGGTGAAAGTACTCTAATTACGAAAACATGTCACTTTGTATTTTCTTTATTATTTTCTTTATGCAGACTAGCACAACTTGACTTTAACACCATTTTCTGCCTTTATCATTTTTACTTTCTACTGTGACTTTCAACGAACTTGTGTTGTTGGAAATCACATCCAGTCGATTCCTGTGCTCATCATTTCTTCATAAAGTTGCTTCATTGTTTTCTTTTTGGTTGCTGCTGTTTACTTCCTCCGATTTCGTTCTAGTTTTTGCCGGTCTTGCTCATGTTTATTTGAAGACTTCCCAGTCCAACCATTTGCAAATTATTCTCCGCATTACATGAAGATTGACAAGTGAACGTGTTCACATTGCATCTGGTTTGAGTAGCACCTAAGAATTCCGCAGAGTAGGTTTTTTTTGTTTCGGAACTGTCAGTTTCGCTGTTGGATTTCAGTGTTTTCTCTTGTGTCTTCAAGTTGCAGCTCCGGAGATGTCGCCATAGATTGCCCTGGAGTGCGATCTAATCGTTCGGTGGTTGTGCGCCCGAGAGAGGCATTGACTGGACTGGTCCTTTGTTATGTCCAGATCGCTGTGTGCCGCATAGCCACAGGTATATACGTTTAATCCATACGGACGCTGTCGCACTTTGCGCCATCGTGTTCAGCACTGTCAATACAATTTTTATTTCTCTTCTGAAATATTTGATCAAATATGTACTCACCGCTGGTAAGTCTTGTTTTCTGTCACTCTGTGTGCAAATGAATGTAGTTACATACTCCCACTAGCTCATGAATTTTAAGGACAAACATACTTCGAACATGCAGGTACGTCTGCATGCTCGAAATACTTTCGCCTTTATTGTGGGTGCTGGATTCCTCTACCTTGCTTATCTGATATTCTTCAAATCTGGTGACGGTTTCCCCGAGATTGATGTGGACCTCAACAGTGTTGTGAGGTGAGAAGATCTTCAGGGCTGGGATCCATGAAACGATAGCGAAATAAACTGATGATGGTTAACATGGTTGATTATAGGATAGACTGTGTGATGCTAAGAGACCCAGGAAGTGAAAGTTTTGTTATCTTGGTTTATCTTGGTATGCGTTTATGAATCCTAGCCGTACACGTAAATGCAATGATTTAAAGCTGGGTTGCTCTTGGCAGTAGTCAATACCAATGGCGGACGCAGAAAGTGGGTGGGGGGTGGGGGGGGGGGGCGTGGGAAAATGTGGTGTCTCCGCCGCTTTGGGGAAGGTAAAATTAATAAAAATGTCAGTTATAATAATTAATAAAAACTGTTCGAAAATAATAATAGAAATAAACATAAAAATGAACTAATACAAGATTTTTATTTGTTTTGTGAAGTGATCCCTCCCCCCTGCGTCCGCCAGGGGACAATGCATATTTGCATTTAATAGTCTTATTTCTAATTTCCAGCTATGCCGTGCTAGCAGTTGAAATGGGTGGATATGCTGTCCGTAAAATCCATGAAGAGAACAGTAAGAGATTTTTCTTTTACTCGTGACATGAATCTTTCTTTTTAATCATATGTTCCAGAACTAAATATTGCACAGAAAGGATTAACAGATGAAGGGAAGGCGGAGCTCTTAACAAAGGCTGATCTCGTCTCAAATTACCTCATTTTAGACGTTTTGCAACGATTTCCAAGGCTCAAGGTGACCATGTGCTTTTGTATTTTTATCTAACATATTCTGAGTGTACGGTTGGCAATGAGTTCACTCACTTTCTTTGTTTGCTTCACAGACATGATTTTGCATGTCCATGACAATCTCATTCTGTATGACTGACTCAAAGAAAACAAGCGAGAAAAAGTCCACTCTGTTGCGTACAAAGTACTTATAGAAGGTTAGGAGTCCAGCGTACAGTCCTTCTCGAAAAGATAGGCTGATTCCGTGACCATAGATACGCGCTGAGACCTGACCCATTATGTGCTTGTCAGACCCATGGCATGTTTCACAGCGGAAGTGGTCTGTTAGCTCGACGAGGGACGCTGAATTGACCTTGTCTGCAGGCATGACCGCACTGTGGAGAGATTTTAATAATGGCAGTTGGGAAACATTACAATGGGGTGAATCACACCACATACATATCAAAAGGTGTAAAAGTAAGATCAGTTGGCCAACATCATGATGAGGACATAGTTGCAGACAAAGTCACTTCAACGGCCTTCTCTGAGTTAACACTGTATCCTCGCTCCTCTATCAAGGCCTATTTGTTCTCTAGCCTAGCTGTCCTGGGATTCACCGAATCAGGGATTTGAATTTAAGGAAATTCTAATAGTTTAATACATTAACTAATACTTTAGTCCAAATACAAATATTGTGATCCATGTGTTCAGACCCCACCTCCCTCTCCTTCCGCTTATGGAACCGCAGTTTCTGGTCACCTTCACTTTTCGATCCTTTTTTTTTGGATTTTCACGAACAACTGTCACTTTCCCAAACCCACTTTCATGACTATTCCATCTGCTTGCGTTTGATTACTTCTTCACGTCATCCACTGAATCCACGGAATGTTTGTCACTTTCCTTTGATAACTCAATTTTTGTTTTCATCTTCATGACAAAAGTGTGTTTTTGACGATCGTCAATTAACTTAGCCGCGTTGAAATGCAGCTATCGTTACCGCCGATATAGCCCACATATGGCGACAACTGATTTTGTCCTTAATGACTACTACACTTTGGAGCCATTATTAAGGGGAAGTGTTTACCACCGGAAAGTAGTCTATGAATATGCCTTCCTTCTTATCTCAGCGCTGCAACCTGCTTTCACCTCTAGTCCTCAAAACTTGTGTGTGTCATCTTTACTTACAAGGGAAGTGCAAGAGGCCATATTCGAAAATCGGGATGAAACCTATCTGGCTTGAATCTTTGTTGGAGGGGTGTTGCAGTA
>KN726362.1:0-25852 GCA_000816745.1 Ancylostoma duodenale
AATATGTTAACTTTTGCCTAGACACGTTGTGACGAGTATGAACTCGGCAGCAGATCGATGGAATGGATTAAGAGGGGGTGAGGTCGCGAGGTAAGTGGAATTCATTGCCAGTGGACGGAAGTCTAAGCAACTAAGAAAACTTATCTAGAATTCCACCTTTTGGCTGCGTTTAGCAGCTGGACGCAAGTAGGAGTGGTACCGCTCAGAATTCCTGATGTTTTGTGGGTCCGTGGATACCTCCAGCGGGATGAATTGATTAATTAAATGTTCTAGCACGTGACCCTTCACTCGTTCGTTTCTGGACGGACCGAGGGCTCCCGTTTAGGTGATCCTCTAGTCCTTTGTGCCACAAACTCTGCGATGTGTTGTCTTGATGCAATAATACGACCTCTTCAACTCTGGGAAGGCTGAGGGCCCCTTAACCTTTCGAGTATTTTTTTGCTATGAACCCTCGGAAAAAAAGAACACACTCAGCAGTCCAAAGTCCACGACTGCTTCAAGGTTTAAGGAGCGGATTGACATGCATTTGAATAGACAGACCTTTCGGGTCTCACCGTCGAAGTTAACCAAGAGGTGGCCGTGGTAGTCCAACCCGTACAGCTGGAACAGGCGACTCATAGAGACTTTCTTGGCACTCAATGTAGTGACAATTCGATTTCGAAGCTGAGCTTCTTCTCCTTGGCGATAACTTCTTTAAAGGAGAAGGGTCTCCGCAGCCTCGACGTCAGCTGATATAATAGTTACTTTATAGACGAAGCAGTGACGCAGGAGTGGCAAGCCAGCTCACGCCACTTCGAGGACCCGAGTGAAATAATAAAAATACTGAGAATATCATTAGGTTGGTGCAAAAATGATGCTCTTTTTCCTTGCATCATTTTCGGTGCAGAGAATTTCCGGTTTTTCTTATAATTTATATGACAAATTATATATAAATAGATGAATATCTTTCCATAGCAAAGGATATTCACATTTCCACCAAAGTTTTAGTTACGTGACAAGGGATGCCAAAACAGAATTTTTGCCAAATTTATTTCTGCAAACTAAGACTTGGCGGCATCACAGCATGAACTGTTGCGAATAACACCATTGTTTTGACTAAGGAAGTATGAGCGACTGCATACTGCCAAGCTGATTCCGAGTTTTTCAACTTGGCTAGATTTGCTTCCCAACCTAGGATGGTCGCTTAGACTTTTTCAGAGTTGGCGACCATCAGCTAATGGCGATAATCAAAGATGGCCCACTTAAGACAACATCTGCTGTTTTGCTGATCCTAGCCGTGAACTATTGTTGAGCCGTTCCCTCCCTGGGTAAGAATGAGAGGATGAAAAACCCAAGCGAATAGATCCCGCACAAACTGATCAAATATGAGATGGACTGTTGTTGAGAAGTCTCTTCGTGACTCTGTATTAAAGAAATAGCCGCCCATTCTTCAATTACTTTGTTATCTACGCTAGAGCACAAAGCTCCTACGGCGACATGACATAACTTTCTGAATAGTGTAGCACAGAAGAATCATCATATACAATCAAAGTAAGGATGTCCATGTTTTATGTCCAGAGAACATGGGATATATTTAAACACGTTACCTGTTGCTGCAAACAGCAGAGAAAAGATCGATCAAACAAATATCCGCACCTCATACACCGGATGATCGCTTTCACTGCACCACTGCCAGCACCATCTTTGTCCTCATTATTATCATACTTTGGTTCTAGGCCGATAACCTCAAAAAACCACGAATCTACCACCATCTCCAGCCCGAAAACTAGGCAAAGTCATCGCTTGGCGTCTGCTAACAGGCGCGACGCAATTTTGGCTCATGTCCGCCTTTGGCAGCACCGCGGGCATGGTGCTCCGGCCTTTCCGTAGGCGGGACGATCACGTTGCGACACAATTGATGCTTCTATGCATGAAATATCATTTCAAATATTACAACTTCTGTCGTGAAAATTAGTTTCGTATGCCAAGTAGCCAGGATCTTTGGCGGAGTTATTTCGGGACTGATCGCAAAGTGGAAAATTGATGTGCGCGAAACGTTTTTAGACGCTCCAGTACCGACGACCTTAATTCACGCTTTATTCTATCTTAATGCCAGTTCTTATTTTGTGTTTCTTTCAGGTTGAATGTCATTCATCAACTAGCATTTCAATACACATTGACACAACGCATGAACATGCTGAGCCTGTATTAAAGCACTTGAGTAAGTCTCTTCATAGAAGTTCCTCGCGAGATATCAACTATTAGATGACTATTAGAATGTGTATGTGCATTTTCAGTCGAATGGTCATTATTTTCCGATTTTTCACAAGTTGCGGGTACTTATGTTGAAACGGACGTGAAGAAAAGCGATATTGTCATTACTGGTCTAAAGTCAAAAACAACATTATGCTTTCGCGTTTATGCCGGAGGAATATTTGGCTATTCAGTTGCCACAAATGCTCAGCCGAGTCACGCGGAGTTGTCAAGTTAGCTTCCCATAATGACTTAGTTTTGGAAGGAATATGCGTTGGAGTTACTGACAATAATGCATAGAGTTTAGGTTGGCATGATATCGATGGAGAAGAAGAAGAAGACTGGAATGAACATGTAGAATCAGTGTCCACTATTTCCGAAGAAATAGACCGATACCGGCAATCCCCAATATGGAAAAGAGGTAACGGTAATAAATGTGAATACTAGGGTGGGGGGGGGGGGGGAAACATGGCGCAGCGTGCGTGCAATACCTGGAGAGAGCGATCTGTCCGAGCCCCGCGATTCGTCGAGACTTCGATCACTGCCGTGCTGCCCTTTCCAGGTATAATGCACTTCACACTCAGAAGGTTAGTGGTGAAAAATACTGGCCTGCCAACACTGCAGGTAGTGTGAGGTATAAAATAAGCAGCTTTGTAGATCCCTCAAGCCAACCTACATATTTTTGCTGTTCTGGGGAGATGATGTAAACTTCAAGAACACGTTATCATATATAGGGTTGATATACGACAACATTGTAAAATCTAAGCAAGGTCCAGAAGATAGTTAAGGGTTGTGTGTTATAAATGTTTTATTCGAATTTCTAACATAAGGAATTTCTTGCAAAAAAAACTAGCCTTTCTTAGACTCCATGTAAGACTGTCACTTAATTTCGGCATGTTCCGAATTCGTGTAAAATCTTGTGGTTAACGATACCCGAGAATGGTAAACTTCTTCATTCCTTTAAAGTTCTTCACTCCTTTTCTGCCAACGTTTCGGCTTAATCGCCTTCTTCAGGATCTAAAAGGGGTACACAATTCATGGGCTTTATCAGACCAAGTGCATCAGCAGATCAAGCCGAAATCCCACTACGTTATTTTTCAATCAGAGAAAAGTCTGCAAGCTAGCACAAACCTTTGGTCGTTCCACTCCTAACTAATCACAACCTGCTAGTAGCGAATATAGGCGGCAAGTGAGAACTAATCGGTTCAATTGCGTTTGGGATCAAACTTACTTAGGTCTAGAAATGATACCAGTTCATTTGCAATTGTCAGACACTCATCCTTCGGGTTCATTTGTGAGCACTTATTTTTGATCCAGAGAGTTTCAGTTGTCTTGCGTGTTTCTGTTTCAGTTTCCTGAGCTAGCACGCTTACTTGGACTTCGAAATCGTTGTCGTTACGCCTGCTCAGCCGATTCCTCCCTAATGGTGTCGATTTGTGGGAGTTTCGTTTTCTTTCTAAGTACTCTTCAATTCTGAGACTTAAAGGCAGTACCCAAGCCCAGGACCAATTTGGGGTATTGGGAATCAGAAGATGAAGTGGCGACGCTGATTATAACGGTGTAGATATCTCAGCTCAAAAGTGCAGAAAACCCACTTTCTCAACCTTCTGTTTTTGGAGGAAACGGGTACTCCGGAGCATCGACAACCCGTACACGAAGTTGCGGCGCGATTGATCGATGCCACCGATGCAACTCCGTGTCGAAGCGAAGTTGCAGTTGTGTGGTCGAATGCAAGGGCCGCATGCCAGCATTGTGTTGCAGCGAGGGCATCAATCGATTGCGGCGCAATTTCGTGTACGAGATGTCTATGCGTCGGCTTGCCCGTTCCCTCCAAAAATAGAGTTCAAAAGGGGGGGGGGGGGTATTCTGCACTTTTGAGCTGAGATACCTACACCATCGTAATCAGCGTCGCTCCGTGCATCTTCTGATACCGAGTACCCCAAATTGGTCCTCAGCTTGGACACTGCCTTTAAGGGTCGCGCTGATTCACCAATATCATTGTCGCCACAGAGTTTGCATGATATCTGGTACACGGTCATGTTTTCCACCCAGGAAAAATGGATAAGTGTTTTGAATTGCTGAGTCAACAGACGGAGCACATTAAGCTTACCTAGGAGAGACCGTGGGGAAATTGGCTTCCGTTTCTGCACGTAGAAGTAGGTCTTCATGGTGACAGTTACAAAACAAGATGGTTCCGAAAGCTTAGCAATAAAAACATTATTGTCCACTGCAGCTCTTCTCATCCTATTAGAACAAAAGCTTCCGTAATGCGCAATATGTTCCACACCGCAAGAAGTGTTTGCCCCGGCGCAGAAGAAAGACGAGAATCTATCCAACTCACCCGTGCGATAGCCGAATCAAACGGATATACGCCCACAATCCCCTGCACCAAACGCAAGCGTCATAGAGAGATCCTTGCCAGCAAGCAGCGCGGTACTACTCTGCAAGAAAAGATCCACGTATGCATCCCGTTTATATCAGACGATATGAGCAGTTCCATACGCATCTGCTTAAAAATGTCTGGCTTGGACGGTTTACTCACCTCGTGGACATCCTATCCGATAACCTGAAACGCCGATTGCTACAGGGCATTCAACTTGGAGTAAACATCGCGCGCGATCTGATCCATTCCAGTAGATCAAACGCTCAGTTGAAAGACTACGTGAGAGCGGAGGTTCAGGCAATTCGCACGTGGCCTTTTTACTGGGTCCGCAATTGCACCGATGTTTACTCCGTAACAAGTGCCTTATAAGAAATCGCCTTTACGATCGCCTCTACTCGACATCGATTTGTATCATATGTCCATCAGGCAGAGGGGGAGATTTCTGGGACTGAGAAACCAGATATTTATTTACTTATTTATTTATTTATTACAGCGCAATGGTGTGCCGTCTTTTGTCGTATAAACAAAGACAATAAATAGTAGAGACCAGCATAACATGTAAATGGCAAATAAAGCTAGAAACTTGGAATTCGAACCCACTGACTCCCGTTTATGCAGGCGATAACATCTCGTGAACCTAGTGACTGAAACCTTAGTTTTCTACTCGGTTCTGAAACTATGTATTAGTGAGAAAATGGCGGGCTGGTGCAACGGCTACCGAGGGATTGAAAAACAGACTGAACAAATCTCTTTTGAGCATCGGTATCCCTAATATCGGAAGTGTTGGCCGGAAAAAGGTATAAGACCATTGAGATTATCACGCCCTAAGAACGCAACTGAAAGATCCATTCTGGGGCAGGCGCTGTGACGCCTCTTTGATCTGGTACGAACCTCAGGCGTAAACTTAGGTGGATGCTCGCATGGCTCTTTCCCTTCTCCACGACGCACTTTCGACTTAAGATAGTTTCTATGGTGGTAAAATTCCAGTAAAATTCCTCAAGACGAATGCACGAGCCCATTATGATCCGCTGGAACTTGTTCATGCGGTTGGAACTAAGGAGGTCGGCACTAGGCAAGGAGTCAATAACCATCGACGAGAATGATAATTAGGTGTAGTTAGGAAATCATAGAGAAATACTAGCATAAACAAGAGTGAAAAAACAACAACAGCATATCCTCAAGTCACATCGTCGCAGCCTAATAGACTAAGTAAATCGGTATTAAGCAGAAGTTTTCTGAGCTTTGTGGAGTCCTTGGACGCCATTAAATCTGGGGGCAATTTATTTAGTAGACGACCAATTCGGCACGAGAAAGAATTCCTGTGAAAAGAGCCAAACCTAGGACAGGTTAAATTGAAAAAAACTTGGGACTTAGCCACGACTCAGTAACGGAGACTATAATGAGCAAGTTTTATACGTAACATTCCTTATTCCTCACTTAAGAGAGTGAAGGCTAAATGTAACGGAGGGAAGAAAAAAAGGCAAATAATAGTTATATTATGCATACACATATACTGACATTTTAGAATCTGTCAATAATAACGATGACAGTACCAATCCGTTTTAGTTGAACTGGATAAGGAAGGAAAAAAATCTAGCATAAAACCTTCAAACTTTATCTATAGTTCTTCCCACAGAAGAAAACAAAGTTAAATATAAAATATGTCCTTTGCTTACTCTCTAGATTTATTGCTAGCAATTTTCAAAACCAGTTTGCTCAGAACTGTTCCTGTGATTGCTCAACTCCTGCGAGAATGATGGTAGAAAATGGCATGACGCACGATATCGTTTCGCAATGGAGAATCTAATACCACTTGCTTTAGCCATTAAATGCCGCGCATCTCACTATCAAATCACATTTCCAACCCCGTTATCGTTGTTTTTGACAGATCTCTCTTCTACGTATCCAGGCGAGAAACTACTGGGTGATAACATAGGCCCTTGCGTTTTTTTCTCGGATACAGCTTTCTCCGCCTGTGTGTTATGGTTCAGGTATATGTTACTATTCAGCTCTCCAAGAATATTGTAATCGGTTTTCTTAATCAACAGTTTGCTCGAGTTTTAAGCCTACGAAGTGGAGCAATGAGTCAGTGAAAAAACAGGACAACCGACAGTTGCCTAGCCCGGCATTCAGATGGAGTTCGAGAGACCATCAAAACTCCCCAAACGACTTCTGCTAAGTACGAAAGAGATGTTCCGCTTGAAATGTTCGATCATCAGCAATTTTCTAAGCCTAAAGAAGACATATTTGCTCTTAATGACATCAATCACTTCGACAGAAAAGATTTCTTTCATGGAGATATGGGAATTGCTCCGGAGGAGTCCTGTGGTCTAGATGGATATAATACTTCTTACAGTCACCAAATAAATGAGGTAATAATGCCGAAAGAACCCAATTGCAAGAGTCCAGTCATCTTACCCCATTCAACGTCGAAAGCCACCTTTGCTTGCTACGTCGAACTAGCCCTTTAATAGTTCCACAGCGGATGTTCCTGCCCCTTTATATTCTACACAGCTCTCCCTATCGAATACAGAGGCGATGGTGTTTTTCTCAAATTGACATACTTTTTCTTAAGCCTAGAAATTGCGTCAATCAACATTCCTGAGATACCATATGACAATAGGATTGTAGGGAAAGGAAAGCGCTTTCGGATCGTATAGAGCACGGTACAGGAAAATGGCAATGGGTCGAGAAAAAAAACACAACTGAAAGAAACGCAAGGGCTCATGTTAACACCTAATATATGAGCAATGAGCAAGCTTTCACTGCTCAGATTTCCTAGAACGTTAATCCCTAAATGGTTAACGGTGAAAAAGTCTTGTTGACCAGATTTCTTCAATTACAGTCTTCCCAACTTCCGATGACAACATCAAAAAGAAGAAAAGCGGATTGAAGGAGCTGTTCATGGCAAGCAAGAGGTTCTCGAAGAACGTCACTAAGTCTGTTATACATAACCAGCATCCGTATCAGGCACTCTCCTAGTTCTCATTCACATTACCATTTCTTTATACTACTATCATGTAATTTTCGCTAAACCCTTATGCTTTTTTGTCTAACTTAACTATTTCAGAGGTCTTTTCTTAGGATCAATACTCTATACAGAAGGTAAAGTCCTGTGCACGAATGATGATTGCATTCCATTGCTCCTTGTTAGTTTTTTTTGTTTCCATGCAGGTCACAGGCAAATATACGTTAATATGATTTAGATTGAAGAGAACGTCACGACTATTTCAAACGAGGATTTCCTATGGCTGATGAAGATGTCAATATGTTGGGAGCAAGTTAGCAGCTTAACAGACTCACTACCGCCCACCTTCAACTGTACGAACAGTTTGAGGTATATCATTACTAATACATGGCGCTCCAGTAGATTACTAAAGAGTCACCGAAATAGTAATAATAGGAAGGCCTGGAAGATTAGAATAGTACTATCGCGGCTGTCACGAAACTAGCCGAAACGGGCAACGTTGTTCAAAACGTCATAATCTGGGTCAAGCGCAGCTTCATTTATCAAAATAGTATATATTGTTTAGTGCACTTTCGCCAAACATCTGGTGAGTTGTGTATTCGTCTGCAATAATTATCGAGATCGCAAAATTCTACAAACCCTCAGTGGCGATTTCAACATGATCCAGATCAGGAAACTGTTGCTGTCCCAACCTCTCTTCGATGGCTTGGGAAAAGACCTGAGGAAGATCCGAAGATGCGCATTCTGCTCACTTTTTCCCCGCCCCATCACATTTGTCGAACATCAGTAGGACTCTGTCGCTACTGGCTGATCCGTTTCCAGGAGGCTATAGTCACAGCACCCTTATAGCAACAGAGAATGTTAAAATAGGCTCTCTAATCTAAGGATTTGCTCGAAGAAAACTTTACGTGAGATATATCAACCCACACATATCTACGCCTCCATTATCGCACAATGATAGCTTTTTATCTACAGTCATCACATGTTCTGATAGAGGTTCTTTTTTTTTGACTAAGTAGGTTAGAACAGATATGGCCCCGATGGCGTTATCGGGTGGAACGCTGGCTATAAGCAATATCATTGGATCCAGCTGTGCATCCTTTTACCATACTGATTGAAGTCAAATGCTCAGGTACTGTGGAGTGTCAGTGAACTCTCATGCCGGCTGTCAATGTCCCAATGTCGTTATCCGATTTTGTCTTTACTGCTTTTTTCTCAGTGCTTGACTGCCGAACAAAATTTTGCCACTAAAACTGGCCTCATTTTTGATAAAATCGCCGAAATAACTCTTCGCAAACAAGTGGCTCGCTGTGAAAATCCGCAGTCGACAGGCACCGTTGTCACAATCGCCAGCGACTAACGGCGACTGCCAATCGCCAACATGATTTTGAGAGATGATTTCGAGCCAAAAACAAACGCAAGATAATGCTCTACTTCCGTTGCAGTATGTTCGAGTTTGAAAATATACAGCCCTGTCGCCTGATAATCGCGTAGCCTCATCATTTCTCCGCAACCCTACAAAAAACAGCTAGACGAATGCATGTCACAAAAAGGCGATTATTTTCGCAGCGAGTTGGTGGATCTGTTGCGGTGCTGCGGACACCTCTGGAAATTCATATCCTTCACATGGAACGAGCAAAATTGTTTTTACATGGAGGGGCTTTCCGCCAGTTGGTTTAAGAAAGAAAGCTAAAGAAGAGGAAAAGAAAGCAAGGAGGCCTGCTGCAGTTCGTACGAAAGTAGAATCTCGGTCTGTGATAATTGAGGACTTTTCATAATTAGAAACATACGTAGTACCCCTCGACTGAGTTACTGGAACAGATTTACATACGAACATATGGAATTTGAAACACAACAAGTTTTTTTAATAGACTCAATATAGGGACAGTCCTTCCGACTAAATTAATTAGAAGGAAAGGCGTGCTTCCTGGGAACTTCCGAGTGAGACTTCCCGTTGAACTGTTCTTAGCGTTTTCCACAATTATTATTTCCGGAAGAAGCTGCTGGAGGCTGTGACGACAATGCATGTTACGCTTGGAGTGGAGGATATCGGCTACCTTCACCACGCCCCTATTCGATATGGTAATTGTGTCTTTGTAGTTACCGTTCGATATGTGGATACAAGTAGACTGATCCAGGTAATTCATACTCGTTTCCAGTTATTAGCAGGGTCAAGCCTGATGATGGGAAGATCCCCAGAACGACCCTGCCCTCTTCCACCTCTCTTCTTTGATTCCCACCTCTTTACAATCCCCCTTCCCCATGAAAGAGAACACTAGAAAAATGGCCACCCACGCTGAATATGAATCCAACGACCATAGTATACAAGGTGTACAGGTCTTAGCAGTAAGGTACTGCCACGTAACAGGGCGCAGCAGAACCATTAAGGAACGTTCACCGATATTTTGCCAAGCCCGAGTGTTCGACCTCGTTGCGTCAAGAATTTTTGCAAGGGTCAGAATAATATCTAAACTAATTGTAATGTAAAAAGGAATATGAGTAACTGAAAATAACTGAAGGGGAAACGTGAAAAAATGTAACCGATTAGTTGCTCGTACGAAAGGCGTCAGAGCCAGGGGTGTGCGGAATTTTCCGTTTTCCGTTTTACGCCCATTTTTGGTCTTCCGTTTCACGTTTTGCGGGTTTTCGGCACGGAAAACGGAAAATCCCGGAAAGTTATGGAGGGAGAGGGATCGCTGTTTTTGACGCATTTCCCTATCGTGAAGAGAGTTCACGTGTTGTTTTTGACGCATTTCCCTATCGTGAAGAGAGTTCACGTGTTTTGATGCGCAGTGTGTGAGTTCTTTGACGCTCAAATGCCATTTACGAAATTCGAACTATTTTAACTATTTTACTTGAGTTTTTTTGTTTCAGCTGCAATGTAGTTGTCCCGTCGTGGCTTTGCTCGTCCTCGCATTGTTCTAAATACAACCCCAAAAACAAGTTGTCGGCCAACTTTCGCCCGATACAACTTGCAAACAATCTTTTAACTAGCAAATCGTTGTTAACAAGTTTGACGTCATCATGCCACCAGAAACAAATTGTCGACAAGGAAGATTCTTAACAAGTTGCCGACCAGTTTACCTAAAAACAACTTGCAGCAACTTGCCTACAACCCTTCAGCCAATTTATCGACGAGAGAGAGTCACGTTCTCTCAGCCGCGTAATGTACGATGTATCAATTGAGGAAAACAGAAAAAGAAACAGAGCAAAAAAGCCGCACTTTCCAAAGAATAGCAAAAAACCGCCTTTTCCACACTTGACACCTCCTCGTCTACTTAAAAATTTAGTGAGAAAGATGCCTATTGATCATACAGGGTGGCTGGGAAGCATTGGGGCGAAAACTCTGTTTTCGAAAATATGCGCTCTCAGTCTAATTTTTTTCTAACCGTACAGAATATGATTGAGTTGCTCATAATGTCCACAATTTGCCTTTGTACAAGCTTAAACTAGCGACCGCAAAAACGCCGGTGCGCCACACGTTACCGTAACCACACCCGCCCTCATCTCTGTAAGTTGAGGTAGTCTAAAAGGGGAACTATCTTGCTTGCTAACATTCCTACGAATAAGCCCCAAACAGAGCAGTTGAGTGGGCCACGATAGGGAATGCGCCGAGACCTTAGATCATTTGTTAAAGATAACCCAGCTACATGAGCGTTCAATGGAGTCAATGTCGACTTTCTCTATGTGTAGGAAGTAAGTTCTGCTGAAAAAGTCTATTGAAGTTATTTTGATTCTAGGGAGCCATAATCTTGGACATTGTTTCCTCTAGATATGAATTAACGTCAGATATTTATCGATTTCAGAAAACGCACCAATATTTTTCAGCCACCCTATATAACTCTTCTTGTAACTAGTCGAAGGATGAATACTCCTTGATTTCCCACACATATTCTAGGCGTTTGAAACATGTACCATCAGTAGACTTGAAGTTACTCAAGTACTTGAGAGAGTCACCAGTCATGCTCATCAAGAAGATATCTAGAAAATCCAATGTTGAGGAAGACTTTTGGTCACAAACCTATGCTTGGGCAAAATTTTACGTTTTCCGTTTTACGCCTTCCGTTTTCCGCTCATTTTTGGTCTTCCGTTTTCCGTTTTACGTTTTACGGGATTTAAAATTTTACTTCCGCACATGCCTGGTCAGAGCTCATTGGAGTGTTTAAAAGTAGGGCGAGCTTGACGCAGCTTGATGGCGACCCTCATTATCAAGGAATAGGATTATGGCTGCTTATGGAGGATGATGAGCTCTGCTCGACCCCAGAGTTTCACTACTTCAGGCCTCCACGTGTTTTTAAGCACTCGGTGTGGAATCGATAGGAAATTTTGGTGAAGTTCTCATCGATTTCCCGTCTGAACTGCGGGAAAACGAAAAAGCCTAGTAAAGCCACATCCCGATTTCCCTTGCGGGGGGGGGGGGACTTCTACTTCAAAAACACCCAGAACAACAATTTCTTTGAAATCTGCGGATTAGTTTCCTGTCATTCCCTAAGCAAGTTTATTCGATTTTCGTCTCTTTGCGGAATTTCGATGTTCTCACATCTTCTGCTTTTACATGAATAGTTTGGCTACTATCCAACATTCGATCTGTGTAAGAGAGCATCAGACTGCTGTATCAGATTGCGTCAAATTCACTCTACTTTTGGAGACGCCGACGAGCTCTGAAGATGTCTGCTTGCATGAACTCCCACCTGTTTTCACACGTTAGTGGTGTATATAAACACCTGATACGACCCATACGACCGCCACTTGGGAATCTCGCATCGGAAGCTTGACCCTGACTATTAATTATGTGAATTCCTCCATTAACATCGATAAGAAGCATACGTTCAGGGACTGACGTTACGATGGTCGTCGTTTGACAAGATACTACGGAAGAAGGCCGACTCTGCAGCTATTAGTGCTGTAGTACGAGAAAGTATTAATATAATGAACTTTTTTGAAAGTAGCAGAATTTCACTCAACAGGTATGTGAGTTAGCACAAATGGCGGAATGAAGATTGTTGACGTGCTGGCTGCGAAAATATGTATATGTGATGGGATGAGAAGGAGGTCAAAAAGTATAGGTTGCCAGGCCGAAAAAGTGAACACATTGTTGCCCAGCCGCTCGATAGGGCTGGGACAGGTTGAAAGAGTGAAGTATGTAGCATGCAAGACAGTAGAAGCCCTTTCCAAGATGATTGCAATGGAACAGCTTCATTATTGCTAAGAAAATTGACGAAGAGATCCTACAGTCGAACCCGGAGTGCGAAAGCTGAGATTTGCATCGCATCTCTGCCTTCGTGCCGGAACCAACGCTGAACCTAACACGGATAGTGTCTTACTTTGATTTTGGCTAAATAATCTGGCAATTTGACAAGTCCGTATGTTGCACAGTTGCCAGTCAGTGATTCTTTCCATGGGGTTTCCTACAAAACGACTCCAAGAACGACAAAATCCACGAAGAAATCAATTCTTAGGATCCAGACGGGGGATTTGCGTTTCTCAAAATTTCTCGCCAATTTCGAGAGGCCGTGATTTGCACAAATGTATGCTTTAGTGAGATCCTTGCAGAGATCAGCACAGCAAATGCCTTCCTTTAAACGCTTTTTCACTGAATTTTTCTGTCAATTCCAGAAAAAAACAGATGATGTGCTGTTGTCGGCTGGCGAGTCCTTGAGATTCCGAGTAGAATGGTGTATAACACATGGTACTTCCATTCATGCTCGGGTGAGAAAAGCTCACCTGAGACGAACGTCCTGTGCAACTCCAATATTCTGCTCAGAATTTCATTCTGGGTCCAGATGAGGACTTAACAACATCCAATTTTTTCAAACGCATAAGACAACGGAGCTTCCGAGTATAAATTAGAAAGAGTAGAGGAGAGAGAGGACACTCCGTAGTGGTGGCATACCTGAGGAGCAACCATTTGAGAGCTTCCATTTATACTGCCAAACTTGTCCTCACTCACATCAAGAACGTTATATGCGAATCCCCATTGATGATTAACAACATTATTGAACTTATCTTCGCTTCTTTTTTTTCCATAATATTGAGAACGAAGAACTCGAATTTCCTTCTTTCTCACCCCAAAAGATTTGGGAGCACAAACATAATACCACAAAGAAGATGCATTAGTGTTCAAATCCTTGCATAACTTGCTTGAAGCCAATAATAAAAGATATTTCAGAGGGCTCTATTTATGCTATATGAAGTTACATTGTTCTCTGAATGTAATACGTATTGTCGTTCCTGACAACTTGCCATCTATGCTACCATTCGTGCACATTCGTGACAACCCACACGTCACCAAAGAAGAATGGCAGTGGATCAAGGTATTGCACATTTCTGTTTATGGTGAACGAACATTTTTTCTCAACTGTTTCTTCTAGTCTGTGAAAAGATTCTGCATTTACCTCAGCGGTAGCCATCCTCAGCACTGGAAGAACCTCATAAAATTCATGAAAACCATACTTAAACCCCACCACATTTCCGACTCTCAGAACATATTCGCAGAGCTTCAGTTCACCATCTGGGAGCCACAGTATTGGGTTATTTTCCAGAGCTAGTCTCAGAGTATGCAGTTCCTCTAGAATTTCTATCAATACGGATGAAAATGTGATGACAATGAGAGATTTATCGACTATAATTCTCAAGAAAAATGATATGTTGGTAACAGTTCATTCCCTTTCTGGGATTTTTCTTTCGCATTGAACTACCTTCTACCACTTTGCTGCTCTTGGTATAGAATTAAAGTCAAAATTTCTCACTTGAAAAAGTGGGACCAGGTGGAGCACCTATTTTCATGTTCTCTCAGAGACAGAGTTTTATAACATCTTTGTGTATGAAGTTTCGGAGCAGAAGATTCTTCAGAAGCTTTTAGTACATGAATTTTGCCACCTGTACGGATGGGTTTATGACAAAAAGCCAGCGCAGGTTCATGACAGGAGTCCTACCACTATAAAAGGCAACGCGCTAGTGCTCCCGAAGGATAAGTGCCAAAACCGGTCGCTCGGTGCTTTTTTGGCGTGTCATGTACAAGAGTATTATCGCTGGCATCTTGAGATTCTAAATGTTGAAATCTCACTCACATTATGTAACCGAAACAAAATTACAATGAATTGAAATACGTTTCTGTCAGAAATGGGAATAGTTCGGTGTCCAAAAGTAGAATTTTTGTTACTCCATAACTTAACTTTCAGTATGTCAACATTAATCAGGATTTTGTCCCAACGGATAACCAAAAGTCGTTCCACTCGGCTCTCTCTGCAGCTACCCAAACCCTCCTTCACGATCTCGATATAGATTCGGACCTCGTGCCAGGTCATCGCCTTTATCACGCAGAAATCGTACAACCCAATGAGAACATTTCCATAATACTGGTTGGTCAACTCATCAAAGTACATATTTTACTAATACCTCCACAACTTTTTCAGTAGACTTGATTTTCAGCTTCTCCCGAGGGCTGAAGATGTGTGCTCTGCACCGACATGTGCCCAGGCAGAATCGGAATCCGAGGTTCGCTGTGGATGTAACAGTATCCCTCTCACAGCGTTTGAAATGAGTGAGTGATTTATGCGATGACCTTTGCTCCTACATAAATATGTGCAGTTTTAGTTCACCTGCTCACGTATCAGCCAGATTTCATCGCCACTTACTGCCGTCTTTCAATATTTTTGGAGCATTTCATTATGGTACTCTCGCCAAGATTTCTACATTCGTGCTGTAATCTTCGATCATAAGTACATAATTTGTGAACTCTTAGGTTTCACAATTTGAGCAGAGGCAGTGCATACTGGAAAACGATGCCGTCGTCTACAAAACACTGCTTGATTGCTTGTACGAGTTTCAGGTAACACTATTGCCCTTGTTTGTCGATCTCAATATTTTTGCATCTATTTTTGACTGTGAAGACCATTCAAAAGGGTTACATGTATGTTCATAATCACAAGTACATCTTCGGAAAAAGAATTAAGCAGAGAAAGAGTACCAGGTTGAAGGCGACTGTCCACTACACATCACACTACTCACAGCGGTAGGCAAGATTCCCACCGAAGGGGAAGATACTGAAAAGTTGTATATAATATATAATAGTTGCCTCTGTGCAGATCCCCATCTTGTCAGAATTTCTCAAGGAGCATCTTTTGTCGGCATTCCCCCAGCACTTCATAGGACGTTAATTTGTTAGACATGAACTTTCATTTCTGTTTAAAGCTGGTCCTGCTGCTCAGTGAGATCTGGAAAGGGGATTGTCTTTTCGAGCGCTCTCACCTCAGACTGGTCTCTCTCTAGTATAAAAAACCATGTTCATTGTCGCCAAAATTAGTGCTGGAATTTGGGGTTGAAAGGCCTATGATAACTTATTGTTTGCAGGTTAGTGATGTACAGGTGTACACGAGGTTGTTATTTTCTTCATTAACGGCTAATGTTTCGGCGAGTTCGCCTTCGTCAGAGCCTGAAAGGGTAAAACTGACAGCGACAGACAAACGTCTAACTAGCCTGCAGAAAATCTTCTAATCCTACTTTTTGATCGCATCGTACAAGAGCGAGTTGGATAAACCGTTCCTTACTGTTGCTCCACGATGTGGATGGTTAAGGGCGACCACTGCTAGCTGGTGTATGCGTAGTAAAGTGCCTAACTGACATGTTCACTTAGTTTAGTAAAATTTGTTATCATCAAAGAAACAAATATTGTGCAACAGCTCCCTTTTAGAGAAGGCTGGATGAAATCTGGACCAAGTCGCGGTGGATCTACCGGATAGCAACTGATGCAAGAGACAAACAGTCGCGGTATGTTGTTGTTCTGAACACCTTTGATGTCGAAAGATGTTTCACCGTAGGAACCCATGGTAAAGTGTTCACAGGATTGAGGGAGTTAATGAGGAACAAAATGGTATCAAAGAGGTTTTAATTCCCAATATATAGAGGGCAATCATTCTCATCTGGTCTCGGGATTTTAAAACCAAAAAAAAAACCTGGAGGTTGCAAAAATTTGCGCCCGAATTCGTGATTATTTGGAAATCCTTGTTTGCATAAGATTCTCTAGTATTGACTCCAATTACTGCAAAAAAAAAAACCATATGTCTTGTATCATCCACTTTACGCCAATACATATTTTGCCATATATCATTCATTACATTCACATCACTTAACCCATTCCAAGCAGAACCAATTTCTGTTTGTGTTTTTACTTCATTGAAATCGCTAGTCTTACTAAAATCTCTTTCTTCTCTATGCCTCAACTTTTTCATCATTCCCGTTATATCCTTCCTTTTTTCCAATTATGATGACTTCCTATTATGAGTGCCACTGCTTAAAAATATTCAATATTGAAAAAGAACTTCTTACATGCCTTGAAAATTCGTGCTCTTCAGGTTTTCGACGAGTGCTATTCCTTTGGGCAGATTGTTAGCACCAATCACTCCTCCAACTATGGATGACCACAGCGACATAGGATATCACTCAGATCAGGTAATGAAGCTTCTTGAAAGCCATAAAATTTATGGAATCCGAAAGTCATCTGAACAAATTGAATTCGTGCAAGTCATTTACTCTGAAACAGCTTTGGGATTTGGTTGGTTAGACATTTTGCGCAGTTTATTCAGAAAAAAACCAGTGGCCATTCTTGCTGTGGGTTCTATGGTTCTGTTTATGGGTTCAGCATGTATCAATGGTTTTTCTGGCAGATGTTCGTGCACCACAGGCTAGAATACCACATTCTTTATCACAAGGCACGTGCAAAAATAATGCGCCTTTCCCGTTGCATAATCTTCGGTGCAGAAAATTTGCTGTTTTCCTCATCAAAGAAATAAGAAGTTCTATATCGTTTCAAAGAAAATTTCATGGTTTTGTCAAGCATTTGACTCTCTTCTGAACGAAATCCACGTATTTGTCCGATCTTTAGTTCTGGAACAAAAGACATCGTAACAGAATTCTTGTCATGCTCACTTCTGCGAGTTAAAACTTGGCCACTAGCTGATGAAGATAATCAGAAAGGACCTGCTCAAAACAACATATATGGTTTTGCAGAACCCCGACGTTGACTGTCGTGAAACCGCCCCTACTTTAGGTGAGAATGGGAGAATAAAAAAGCTCAATGGATAGGTGCCGCACAAACTGAACGAGTGCCACAAATGTTCGTTAAGAAGTCTTATTCGTGTTCCGGTGGTGGAACAGTAGCCACCGTTTAAGCAGTGAAGGATTGACCCTCAGCGACAACACGAAGTTTAGAGGTGGTCTGCTACAAAAATATTCCAACACAGCTACGTAATTGATTCCTTCGCAATTGAAAAACTACCGTTGAGATACATATGGAATGAATTGGGAACTTCACTGTATGAGTCCGGCACTGATCAACGAAATGTATCCTCCTACATGGTACCATCCCAGCCACATTTCGTAAGGCAGACGCTGTTCAGGCTGCAGCAGCTAGGCTAGGAAGCTTCACCCCATACCTCATAAGCAACAAACTTTTCGCCCACCGATTACCTTTCCTCAAGCACCTGAGCGACTTCATCAAGGGAAATTTCTTCGGAGACACTGTAGACGCACCAAAATTGCCCGGTCATTCGTCCCTCCCAGAAAGCTACATTCAAATAGTATGATGGTCCGAGAACATCTACCTTACTGCTAAAGATTTGCGGATTGCAACAGTTCTAACCTCCATTAAATGATATTTTGGAGCGAGTTGTGTGGTTCGGAAGTAGAGAATTAAGAAGGCGCATCATTTTTGCACTAATCAAATAAATTCAACTCCACTCTGGTCTGACTTTTTGCCTCTTCCTGTAGCTGTTCCCAATCTGTCGGTTTTTATCAGTCAGATGTTGGTTTTTGTGTAGACTCTGGTTCTCCTTCTGTATGAAACAGAGCAGACTTAAAGTTGTGCTCCTTAAATGATTGTTGTAAGGTTGTTCTGCTTTGCAAGAATCACAATCCCATGAAAAAAAAACTTTTTGAAAGCGCCCTAAGAGGCAATAAATAAATCACTCTTGCAATCTCTTGCATTTCCCCATGAATGTTTCTCCATATGAAATAAAACACAGTGAGTGTTTGCTGCATGACTACAGCACTGCGACTTATTCAGGAGAAACATGAAACATGCACAGTCACCTTTTTGAGAACAGAGTGTCTTCACAGACCATCACTTGGTGATTGATTTGATGTTACCGCAGCACTTCGCAAATTCTGCTTCTATCTGCAAGAGATCGAGGAATACGTATGCATATAAACTACAGCGAGTGATCGCTGTAATGGAAGAGCCACGAAAGTAGTCTCTTGATGTTTTGGAATGTGTTGATGATTGCTTTTATGTACCGATCCAACAGAAAAGAAGCCCATGAGAAAAGGGGCTGACCGAAAATTACCTACCCAACAATAACCTAAGCCTTAAAGCTCAAAACCGTACATTGAATTATCGCGATTCCAGATTTTACCTGAAGCTTGCGTATCCCTCATTAAATAACAATTACTGGAGAATCTTCAAAGCATCCCCTGTCAGCCGGAACACACGTGCTCGGGAGCTGAAAAGCGGCATCGTGCAGCAGCTTCTTGCGAGCCCAAGGTTATAGTCTGAATTGTGCAGGTTCGCTCCATCACCTTCTCCAGCGTTTTGTCCTGTTTGGTGGCAGGGCACGCCTTGGTTATTTGCTGACGCATATGATCCTATTCTGCGCTTGATCCGGATGAATTCCAGGTGGTTTAACGTCAGCGCGGAACGTGTTAACCCAACGCTGCTTTAGCCACACTTTTTATCGCTCACCGAAGAGTTCGAGATTAAAGGCGATTCTGCAGAAAATGTCGTCGTCAGCTTGAAGGACATGACAGTATCATCGAAGCCATGACTTGCGACGCTGTCCGCAGTCGGGACGATGCCAAATTGCTGCCTGATGGCTTGGTTGCAGATGAGGTCGTAACAAGCAACTCCTGCTATCCATGGCAATATTTTCACTTCCATGACTCCTAGACGGCATTATACTTCTTTAGTCGCAGGCCACCACTCGGCAGTATAGAGCGTGACCGGACGACTGTTCGGTGAATCCATGACTTTATTCGGTCCATGATGTTCTTGTCGCACGGTACACCATTTATCGAGCGCCATTTCAACCATGCAACGTGGATCCGTGCAACGATTCCTTGGAAAGACAATCGTCGGATGAGACCATTGATCCAAGCTACTTGAATCTATTGGTCCGTGGAAGGTCAGTGTCCCTGTGGTTATGGTGCCGCGCTCGCTTACGTCGGTTGGAAGGCCCTCGGTCTTCGTGACGTTGAGTCGGAGGCTCAACCGAGAGAGCCGGTCGCTCCAGGCATGCGTTTTTTTTTTGCCTCTCTTTTTAGATGCATGCATGACGGTGTCAGTGTACAGAACTATCCAAGGAGTGGGCTTCTGCAAGGCTCGAGTGACAGCATTCATGACGAGAGCGAAGGGTAGTTGGGAAAGGGTGGCGAAAAGTGGGAAGGAGGGTCCACTACCTTGATAAGGGTGCACCGGTGCACAGAGGTGGGAGGGACGGATCTACTGCCGTGATAAGACGTTCGTACGAGGAAAGGCAACTACACAAAAACGGAGTGTGATGCTACGTTACCGTTGCTTTCCATTGAGAAAATTGATAGATTAGTGAGTTGAATCCGTCCAGATATGGGAGGAATCTCTGCGAGCGAAGCGATCATTAAAAGATATCTGCAAGTTCGGCGTCAGCGGACGCCTAGACTGGTATCTATGTATATGATAACGAGCTGGGCCTCTGCTGACGATGTGAGTATTAAAAAATAATTTAGAAGATATACATATACGAGTCCTACATTGAAATACTTTCGAATATTCTGGGAGGAAAGTCCAATAACCAAAAAGGCTACAGCCCTACTACTGCCTGAACAGTGAGCGGTATTTTCTTCTATCCATGTCAAGAGATGCTGGTCTTCTGTTGTCGGGCTCCATTGCCTCTTATTTTCAATTGACGTACTCCATATTTACTTCATACAATTTTGGTATATATATATATATCTTCATTTTGTTTACTTTTATAGAGTGATACGCGTCCAAGTGTTCTTCGAAGGACTCATCCTCCATATCCGTCGCCCAGGCCTCTGTCGTTAACTGAACATCCACAGCAAAACTACAGTTTCATCGACAGGTGTGGTTTCGAGAACAGTTTGTAATATGAGGATTGATTTGAAGCAGAAGGTGGTTGGCGATGATTAGTTCTTTTTTGGGATGCATAACACTCCGACGTAGCATTACAAGAGAAAAAAAAGGGTCTGGAAACAGAATAGAGAAGGAAAGAGGTTAACAGATGAGCACATCCATAATTTAAAGGCAGCTGATGCAGCCTGTCCCTTTGATCTCTAGCGTTGTGATACACCGGCTCTCGAAAAAGAATGTTAACGAAAGATTTGCTCCGGCTATTGCAGATACAGTACCGGCCCAAATTACTGAGTCTTTTGAATTTTATCCTTAACTTTTGGTGGAATAAAGCTTTGCGTGAAAAGAAGCGAAAGCAACTTTTTGTGACATGGACTTCTGGGTGCATTGTGACCGAATTAACATCGTAACCAAGGGAGAGTTAGCTAATTTGGTAGAAATTCTTACATTGGTTTACTGCTAAAATGAACTCAGATTTGCTTCGTATACTTTGATAAATGATCTGAAAGCTCACGTTTTCATCCAAATATGAGTCCAATCTCTTACAAGAAGTCCAATTCTTGTTAAAATACTGCCCATAAAAGCCCTTCTGTGATTTGTAGATGCTGCAAAATTCCAGATTTTGACTTTTGTGGATGAAATTTTTGTCTGAAGGAAAATAGTTGACAAAATGTTACGGTGTCATTTTCTTTCTATTACATGTGAGTGTCTACAACATCCAGAAAGTATGAGTTTCGAAGCTTCACTTTAAATGAAGTTGTGAGGGAAGTGGAGGAGACTCCAGAAGGCTATATAATTTTGACCGGTACTGTAGATATTTCACCCACCCACCCCCCGCCCTCCCAGCCACCCACCCTGCCTTCATCGTCCATGTCCACGCAAACGACTCCAGATACTAAGAATTTCAGATTATATCGTAGACAAGGATTTTCAACTTATCTGCAAGAAGAAGCGGATACTAAGGAGAGCTCCACAGCCATGAGACCAACACGAACGGAATGGAGCTACACGTACGAAGTGATATCAGTGTTCGCAGCACATGACTTCGGCTTCCCGAAGGGAACTTGCGTTCATCTTTCAATTTCCGCAAATACCACTAGCAAGAAGGTAAGCTTGCTCCTTTGTCTCTCGCTTCCAAGCTTTCACTATAAATTTAAAACACATGTCGCCAAAATGATCTACTAGTCAGTTTTCGAACTGAAGGTACAAAACATTACAGAGTTCTAGCACATACATGGAAGCTGAAACCATTTTTTTAGTTCATCGAAAATCTCTTGAGAACGCTTAATTTCATACGAAAAAACACTTGCGCATTTTTGACCATTTTCTATCCCCAAACTCTGTACTTCATGGTTTGAAAATTATTTTCCTATCATCCCCTCGCGTCCTTTCTTTATACGACACCTCACTCTTGGGAAACTTCTTCGACCGTCCCTGATACAATATATGTGAATATGCTGCTTACTGCCAACTGCTAGAACCACTCTTTCTTCGAATGTAGGAGGGGTTTCAGTCAAATAGTCAGTAAAAAACCGGTTAGAAGCCCTCGTAGACTGCTCACATGCAACATAATAGATAAGCGCTATTGTCTGGTTTGTGTTCGACAGTTTCCCTCAGTTGCTTTCTTATCCACTATCTCTATCCTAGACTTACCAACGACCCCCATTTTTAGGTTGTGGAACTTGTGCTTGAGCAGCTGGCAAAAATTCAGTCGCCTCCGACGCAGCTAGAGATGAGTGCTGTTGATGTGGACGACTTCTGCCTTGTGGCTGTCGTCGGCGCGAGGGAACGTCGCCTGAAGGATGACTTCGCGGTGACTCGACTACAAAGCCCATGGAATAAAGGCAGATTCTTCGTTCGGCGGAGGAGTGCTCTACTTGCTGCTGTAGAGTATGGAAATGAAGCTGTAGTCTAACATACGTATAATGTAGTAGAACTAATTCATAATGTTAAAGTATTTTCTTTGTAGTTTGTTCAACATAGATGAAGTCGCCATAGGGTGAACACCTACATAACGACACTTAATCTTCTGAGAATGACTACCTGGCAGAATTACTAGGTGAAAAGAGTAGCTATATACAGGTTTGTCCAAAATCCTTGGTCCGAGTGTAAAAGCTCTACATGTCGAGTAAGGATAACCAAACCACAGCAGCGGTTTTGTGAAGGAACGGATAGCAAAAACTACCACTACGATCACGGAATTCCCGTTTTTTGGGTTACGGGAGCGAAAATGCACCACAGCAAAGTTATGCGTTGACATTGGCACCATGTCATTACTGTCTCAGGTTTTCTTCAGGAGGCCCCTTATAGCTCAAACTTAGGTGCGCATATCAGTGGGACTGTAGCTTCCGGAATCAGCATACTCTAGGATGGGGATTCGAATTTAGGTAACTATGCAGCCAACCCAAGGATCTCCCTCATACGAATGATCCAAGCCGATTAGTCGCGAGTCTACGTGGTTTGGCTGCAGGTGGCGGATAGGTCTAATCGGGAACCACACGCGACCTTGTGCCTGCCAGAGACGCGAGTCAATTCAATGGATGGACTTTCTGTCTCTGCACTGTCGGAGGCTTAGACTAATCACAAGATTGATGAGCACTTTGAGAGGAATAATGGGTTCTAACAATTGTCGTCATCAGCGTTCAATAACCGGGAGAATTAAAACACCCGAGTGAAGCCGGATACACCATCTAGTTCCTGATAATAGCAAAAAGTTCGCATCTGAACAGAACTACATACTTGTACTGCAACATGGAAGTTCTCTTGCCTAAAACATTAGCTTATACTCAGCAACAGCTTTGAAATTTGTGCGAGGGAATTGCATGATGCGAAGAACAAAAACAAAACAGGAAACGAAAGTATTCAACAAGAACATGGGTGTGAATTGGACTACATCTATGTCTAGAACAATGACTGAACTATGGTGCTATCCCAAATAAAATGAGATACTGCCTCTGAAGCATGCATCACTCCAAAACGACTCAAACCCTGACTTTAGCTTTTATATGTACAGGAGACAGGGCTCACAGAGCCTTAGGCTGCTGCTGTACTCTTCAGTCGCCGGCCTCAATACGTACCAGAATCAGTGTCGTTGCGGCCACAGCGAACGAAAATGCTATAACCTTCGAAGAGTATCGCAGCAACCTGGTGGAACCACGCCCTCCAGTACGAGTTTACTCCACAGCGGTCGAAATATAAGTGATCCGCTGTGGAACGGCGATTGAGCCTCTACTTTTTGTAAGGGATATGTACGCCCAAATGTCGTATAACTGGTGTTCGATAACCACAAAAGTCAATTCTTTGAACTGAAGATTCTAATAGACCGCAGCACAGTAGAGTTTTGCACGGAATGTATTATCTATACCTGCATGTTGTTGAGTGTTAACATCAGTACTGATTCTTTCTAATATCTAGGGAAAATAGTTTCCATAGCCCACAAACGTAGCGTCCACAATGAGGGGCAATTTCAAGGCCTAAACTGCCCTGACTAACGCGTACATACATACCACCTCTTATTTGTCTTCTCAGCAGTGAACCTTTCAATATAGACGTTGTTGATATCCGAAGCCACTTGAGCCACATGTGATCCACGATTGAAGTCGAGCGGTAGACATTTGCGGAGCGTTCATTCCTCTCGGCTTGGGAGGGTCACATTCCCTGCGGTAGGAAATAAGGTGAAGCAAGAATTGAGGAACGCAGTTGTGACAGTGGTAAAGACCTACAAAATAGTCCATGGCAGTCGATTGAGCGAAGTTCAGATCATTGTAAAAGAAACAAATTAAAAGAAAAGAACCCCAGGAAATCATTATTTTAGGAAATCTTTATTTTATAAGGTAATTTCGAAAATTCGATGACCCATTCTCGGGAGAGGGAGGAGGGGCATTATGATGATAGAAATCCTTGCAACAACTCTCCTCTGAACTGAGCTACAGCTACAAAATTTGAATACGTGTTGAAGCTCTGTGGGTGCTTCCTTGCGCTAGCATAGCACGAGCGGGGACTCAGTCCTCGTTGGTTTTTTAGGCCACCTTGGCTTCGACGGATTTTCTCCACTACTTTTACGGCCAACTGCTGGAGGAAGAGAGAAGTTGATTTGGATAAAACACACATTCACCTACAGTTTCCACAAGACTACTAGTGCTGCGCTTCCCTTGTTGCTCAAGAGTGAGAAAGAAATGAATCATCAAATTCACCAAGAAGGTCAGTTTCAAGGTACCTACAGAATCACAGCAGCATTGCTACGTATTTCCCCATGAACATTAGAAACAAGCTGATAACCGACACCAGAGAAAAATCCTACTTCAGCATGGACATTTTTTCTCTAAATTTTTCTCGAAATTATTGAAAACTTTTTCGCTGAATTTCACAGCATTCTTTGGCAATCCTTACTTTCTGACAAGACCTGAAGAAGATTTTCAGAGCAAATTACGAAAGGAAAGCTAATAAAGTAGGAAGCAAAAAAATTGCAACTTTTGGTCTTCCCACTATAACTTCTTCCAAACAAGAGCTTAGAGATTGAAGTTTTTAAATGAGTTGCGGACATTTTAATAGGACAGTAGTAGGTTAACAGATTATTTCGTCGTCTACTTTTTCTGGAGAAAAATTTCCATTAACAGACGTCGAAATCTGTGATCTATGTAATGGCATCCGCAACGTGTCACAGAATTATATTCAAGGAGGGAATCACATCGTCTGTAGAAATCGACTTTCTTGCAGCAGAATCAATTCATACTAGCTAGAAAACGTGTTTGCACCGATCACTAGCTGACATCTACGATGCTCACTTGATGTCGGTTTGGCGGTGTTCCTCTATACATGAATGTTGCCGTTATTATAGCTCACAATTCAGCCTGTTTAGAGGGGAGCATTGCTGCTGACGATACTCTAACTTTAGTTGAAGCTTTTCAACTTTAATGCAACCTACTGCTCTTTCGAAAACTCCAAATTTTCGAAATAGTTGCAGTGCAGCCGGGAATGTACATCATTGAGAAGGAGATTTGGATTTTCTTGCTTGAGAAAGAAGATAACACACTGGCCGCTTGACAGCTAAGTAGATGGCTCAGGATTTGTACCACTTCACCATGTGCACGGCAATCCATTCCGCTTCCACCTTACAGGACGACTTGAAGTGGGGGAAAAGCGTCACTGG
>KN726362.1:26876-52811 GCA_000816745.1 Ancylostoma duodenale
GTGTGTGTGTGTGTGTGTGTGTGTGTGTGTGTGTGTGTGTGTGTGTGTGTGTGTGTGTGTGTGTGTGTGTGTGTGTGTGTGTGTGTGTGTGTGTGTGTGTGTGTGTGTGTGTGTGTGTGTGTGTGTGTGTGTGTGTGTGTGTGTGTGTGTGTGTGTGTGTGTGTGTGTGTGTGTGTCTTCCTGCTCCACCTACGAGATTCCACGCTTGATCTAGACCCTTTTGTCTTGAAAATGTCTCCGTTGGTCCACTCCATCAAAACCAAGCTGAATTACTCACTTCTAATTAGTCCAGGTTACGGCACCTTAGCATAGTGGCGTCCCGTCAAGGTCATTACACTATAGTGAGGCCTACTTTATCAAATTTGAAGAGAATTAAACTGACATACACACAGCAAGATCCTATAATAGGAATCTTGGCGCATCTTTATTATTCATGAGGCCATTGTGATATCCTACACCTCAAGCAAGAAAAGAAAGATGTTCTCACTGACTTGCATTCTCAGCTGTGTTGCAACTCTATACTTGGGATCGAATACAAACCAAATATTAGGTTGGTGCAATTAATGCGGCTTTTTTCGCGGCTTCTTTTCTCGATGAAAATGGGAGCTTTTCGAGTGGTCTTTTCATAAACGCAATTCTCTCTTTCTACTTATTGAAGGTGCTATCAAAAATCGTATCCACATTCACCATCTCATGCTCTAGCAATCCATGAACGTTTGGGATGCAGTACAGTCATTCCGCGACCTCAACGAAGCCGAAAAATGTTCAAGTAGTTCTAGTAGGAGGCTACAATCTCACAGATGAAGAAGAAAGAGTCTACGATCAAGATTCGACAAGCAGACACTATTGGAAGCAGTGGAAGGGAAGGGGGTGCGATTGACGAGATCCCTCAGAGACAGAGCTTGCTCATTTTGCTACAGAAAATCGGTAGAAATTGAACATTGTTCCTGTCTGAGAGTTCGCGCCACCCAGTTTTCCGATCTCCATGTTTACCTGGGCCTTTTGAGGGGAAGTACCACGGTCGAATTGTCCATGTTGAAGAGTTCGATCAGCATTTTCGTTGTCAAGCTTTCGCCCTCTTCCAGGCTGCCCGAAATTCCTGATGCTTGGGATTTGATGGCCATCCTCTTCCTTCTATTAAGATCTATTAAGCTTGTGGTTCATGAATATGAACCATTTTTAGACTTAGCCTTGCTGATTGCTCCATCCTTGAAAGGCTCACCGAGATCGCGGAATGACTCTGCCGCATTCTAACTTTTCCCGAAGTGATAGAACATATTATAGCTAATGTGGACGCGGTTTTCGATGGCACCTTTAATAAGCAGAAAAAGCGGATTGCGTTCATGAAAGAACCATTCTGAAAGCTTCAATTCTCATCGAAAAAGAAGTCGCAAAAAAAATCCGCTTAATTATGCACCAACCTAATAATTTTGTCACTTCGATTAATAATTTAGGAAACAACTTAAACAACCATATTCGAGAATGAGAAAGCTCTAAAGCTGTAGCTGTACTTATCTTTCGTACAGCACTGTCATGGTCTCCAACGTTGGAACGTTTGAATTTTCCATTTATCCAAAATTGAATATTTTTGCTATAAAATATCGAATATTTCGAATGAATGGAAAGTTCGAATGTTCCAACAGTGGAGACCAGAACAGTGCTGTACGAGAGAGAATAAGAGCTTTAGAGCTTTCTCATTCTCGAATATCTCGATGTTTGAGTTGTTTCATAAATTGTTAATCAAAGCGACAAAATTATTTGGTTTTTATTCTATCCGAAGTACGTATAGTTGCAACTAGATGGGGAATTTGGAGTTTTCGGAAGAGCAGTGAATTGTATTGCAAACAAAAGGCCTTCAGCTGGGGTTGGAGTATGATGAGCAGCAATGCTGCCCCCTAAACAGACTGAAGGAGTGAGCTAGAATGACAGCAACATTCATAGATGGGCACTGCTAGACTGTCATCAAATAAGCATGGGAGATGTCAACGAGATTAGTGTAAACAGTGATTAGTGTAAACACGGTTTCTAGCCACTATGAACTAATTCTGCAAGAAGTGATGGAAGGAAGACTCGGTACTGTATGTTGGTGAAAGCAGTGCACTTGGATTTTGAACACTGTAATTTCGTCTGGCAGTAATTTTCCCAAAGCTATGGTGTTGGAAGAAGAACTTCATTGGAACTCATCAATTCAACTTTCGGTCTCGTACTTAAATAATTCAATTCTGAGATACAGGGAAAGATTCGATAGCCAAATATACCTCTGATTATATTTTATTGGCCACTACTGTATATTTCATCTACATCGTAATTACTTGCAGCAGGAACGGCATCTTAACTGTGTTGTTAAGGGATGCATTAGGATACCATTCTCAACAGGATTGCTTAAGCAAGCCTACTGAGAAGGAACCGCGACCAGTATAGACTGACACCCGTAGAATTGATGGTTTTGAAGTGGCTAGTCGAGCGATGCGTAAGGCCTCATTCCCGTCAGCAATACCCCATCTCCTGTCATATTAGTTCCCTTGTCAAACAAGAAATGAACAAATAATTTACGTGAAGGTCGATATAATGCTCGTTTATTCTGTACTTCGATACAGGAACATTTTACAGTATGTTCAATTGCCTCTACACACGATCTGAACGAACATGAAGAGAAGAAATTACTCTGATTCCGATTAAACTGCTGATTAAATAAAAATCTACAACGAAACGAAGGGATACAATCGTTCAAGGGTCAATACATGTGAAAAGTGTATGCCGAGTCAGTTGAGTCTTAGTTAAAAGAGAAACAAGTAGTGCAAGCAAGAGATGGAGAAAACGGTCTGTGTGGAGAATTGCTCGAGAACGAAGGACGCGAAAAATGGTAAAGCTAGGTTTGTGCGGGTCCGATTGGCGAATTTGTATTGTGGGAAGAAAACGCCTCTAAATTAAAATCACAAACGAGACAGACACAACAAAAAAGCATTTCATATACATATACGATGACCATTAACATTACAGTATATTAAGGTGGAACAGCAATAAATCGACTGTACGAAGTTAAATTCTGCTACTCTTACGCACATAGAACTCTAGAATAATAGAATGACATGAGCTTGCGCAACACTACGGACACATACGACACGAATTAAGAAATGAGGAAGGCGGAACTAGTTCGTCTAGTAACTTAAATCTAACCCCAAACAGTGTTCGGAACTCCCAGTGCCACTGGATGGCCCACTGATTCCATTAAAGGGCTCACATTGCGCAAGTCTGGCATTAATGACTAGAGGAGAGAAGGGTCTAAGCGTCAGCGTCACTTTCCAGCAGCCAACGCTTCGCTCAGGTCATCAGTTTGACGTAGGAGTTATAGTTGGACACGTCACGCTTGAGGATCTCACGGACAGGACCCATTACACGCTCAAAGCGGGCACGGTCCAGCTTGATGCATTTCAGTGGGGTCTTTGCGACGACAGTGGCAGCACGAGGACGATCCAGAAGAAGAGCGATTTCACCTGAGAAACAATGGCATCAATATAGATAAAATGCTTTTTCGACCCGTAACACCGACAACACTGAATAAGCACTTGAGTACTCTGCCAAAAGAGACTCACCAAAGTAATCGGAGGAAGAGAGATGGCCGACAACATCAAAGGGTGCGTCATCGCTTCGCTTCTGGAGCACATTGGCTTCACCTTCGAGGATAATGAAGAATTCATCTCCAGGCTGGCCCTGAAGCATGGAGGGATATTTAGCTAGAGATTGTAATATAGCGAGCTGAAGCACGCACTTGTTCAACCACATGGGTTCCAGGCTCAAAGTCGCATCGTTCAAGAGCATCGGCAACATTGGCACGTTCCCACTTATCGAGATCAGCTGTAAATCGACATTGAATTCAGCGTAAATTGTTGCGGAGAACATCAACAATATTGCGGAGAACATCAACAACAAGAACTCGCCTAGAATTTGGACCTTGGAGAGGAATTCATCGTACATCTTGCGTTTTCGCATGACTGAACCCATCAGAATGCGTCGATATGACAGACGATCAATGGCCCAGAGCTTTACGTCCGTCTTTAAAAAATGAAAATATAGCATGGGATGGATCTGATAAAGTCTAAGCGAAAGAGGGTACAAGGAAACACCTTAGCTTTGACAGTAGCAGCTCTAGGAGTTCCATAAATGAGAGCCAACTCGCCAAATGAACCACCCTCATTGATAGTCAGCACAAACTCGTTATTCACGTAAACATCGACAACCTGCAAGAAAGAAAGAACCTGAACATAACTAGATGTGGAATCTCGCTATGCTAGGTATATGTGAAGAAGCAAGTAGGAGAAAAATGACTACTAAAGTGGAACAGGTAGTATCAGAGAAAAAGCCAGCATTTCCGTAGTTTGAAATAGCTGTAAAAATACAAAAAAGGATTAGAATAGCGACACCCTAGTAAGACGAAGAAGATCGCAGCAGATAATACAACTTGATCCAAATAATCTAATTAACAGCTCTAAAAATCTCCAAAAGAAAATGTCTACAGAAGAATGGACAGATGTACTTTCGCTGTCAATTTCAAATCCACAGCATTTTGAATTTGAAGGAGCAAACACGATCATAAAACCTACCACACCATACAACATGAATTTTTTAGGATATAACAACCTATAATGAACGAAAACAAGTTTTGGTGCTCTTTTAGGATGCAAAAGTAATGCAAAGATTCAAAATCGGACAAAGTCAGCTGTTCTAAACGAATTTTCTGGAATGATAGGTTTTTGATATGCCAACTGAATAATATGGGCCTATTAGTCACAGCACTCATGAAGATGAGAACAAAGACTCGGCACATAATTTCCATGTGCTTTCTTCTCTAAACCTGGGCATTATGTTCTAATGATGCTTTTACTTCTTCTGCCAACCAGGTTGCGGAGACGTTTGGCGGTTTCAATCACAGATAAGATTCGCGAGCCACTTTTAGGCCTCTGAAGACGACGATCTGTTCGAAACGTCAGGCCAATAAAGCTTACCACCTAACAACCTGGTTGGCAGAAGAAGTAAAAGCATCACTCGGCAGATACATAGAACAACACAACAAGACATCAGTTAGAATTCAAAAATGTATTACAGCTTGCCCCTGCTCGCTATGAGAAAACAGAACGAAAATGGAAAGGAAGAAAGAATGAATCGGCATTGGAAAAGTCCGGAATAGGCAATAAATATTAGAACATACTCCTTTGTCGATCACGTAGAAATTGTCTCCTTCCTCTCCCTGCTCGATTATTGTTTCACCCGCCTGTTTCTCAACTGGGAACATAGCATCGAACATAGTCTTTGCCTCATCCTCCTATAATCAGTTATTATTACAAGCCGAAACTTGAAGCTTGACATGGACATTGTTTTGATAGAAAAAAAGGAAAGCAAGAGGAATTTTTTCACAAACCTCAAGATGGGCGAAGAGCAAGTTTTTGCTCATCGCCGCTTCGAGCGATTTTCGTGTCGCCTCATCCTTGGGTATCACAACCTTCAAAACGAATCATTAATGTGAACACTCCTCAACAAATAGTAGCAACAGAGTATGAAGCTGAATGAACAGAATGTAGGACTTTCAAACTTCAACTTTTCAAACAACGATAAGCAGGTCTAACAATGATTACGCGCAATTACAACGTAGCCTCTTTTGAAATGTACAGCAATGAGAATGCGCAATCCCGGACCGAATAGACAGCCTCAACAAAAATGAAAGGCAACGGAGCGTACACGGAAGAGCTCAAACTAAGAAACGCTGGTTTTCAACCGACATCAGCAAAAGTAATCAAATGTGGCATACGATACGCCATTCATTTCATGTAACGCTGACAGAAACTGCTCAGTCGAACGAATTCAGAGGAATATAAGAATCTTTGAATCTGAGATGATTTAGAAGAATCCGAACACAGAAGAGGATAGGAAGTGTCGGTTAATGTTCCCCTATAGACCACTGTGAGTGTAATCACAAATAAAGATTATAGGAAACACCACCACGTGCTAATTTACGGAAAGTAGTACGGAAAGGCTACCTCAAGCATAGAAACGTGTTTATGAATAAGTAAGGAATAATGAGAATGGATTCACCTTTTTGTATTCAGTATCGTCTTCTTTGATTGGTTCAGCTGAGATACCCGTACGACGTCCACCAGTTCTCTTTGGTGGCTCGATCATGATATCATCATCATCTTGAGTTTCTTGATTCCGACCTGCCTCCTGAATCCATAAAAATTCACTCCATAGGAAAAAAACAGCGCCAATTGATTAATTCTGATTAAAAACTGAGTTGATTAATGAAAATGGGAGCTTGGATTCCAGATGCCCGCATTTCCATGGAGAATAAACCAAAACAAATAACGAATGGTGAGCTACCAAAATATCTGATGAATTGGTAGCGTCAAATAAAGTTCTACAGATGTCCTTTGAGTGGAGAATGACATCTTAAGCTCAAACACTGTAAACAATAGTTGTTTCCAAGACAAGTACAGGTAATGAATGCTGTTACTAGGCAATAAATTACGTAGCTCCCTATATGGACGGAAAAAATAACCAGCAGAAATTAAGTGCTAATCCTTAAAGAGACTGGTTCTGTTCAGTTTCTCTATAACAAAAATTGTGTTCAATCATTAAATAGAGCGAGGTAGAGAGATAGAATGAACAAATCTGAAAAAAAAAGAACAGAAAAGAATGAAGTGTTCATAAGCTGAGCCTGTAGGAATAGTAAAGGATGAGTAGAATGAAATCCTGGTCGGCTGTCATCAACACTCCTCCGGTCAGTTTCCAAAACGACAATAGTCTAGTAGTTGTGCATAGCCATGTTCTTCTCGCTTCCCACTCTGAACACCCTATAGTTTCGCTTTTTTTCTCTAATATGTCTCCAACCTATTCTCCTTAATGGAGTGGACCATCTCACATAAATTTCAACAAAAAAGCGTCCGCTTTTCTACAAACACTTGACATTACTTCATTTTGCATTTTTTTCTTCGAGACAAGATGATATCAAACTAACTAGGCTTCGTCCAAGACCAACAGATAATCCCGCATAAATTAATTGTAATTAAGAAGGAGTTTTTATTCAATATTTATAACAAGTACAATCCATTACCTATTAGCAGTACTTGTGCTTACTATATATGAAACGAAAACGCAAAGAACACAAGGTAGTACAGGGAACACTTGATGTTGAGGTCCGTAGACTCAGTAGAATATGCCGCAGCGTGGTAAGAAGGAAGAGGACATGCACGGTTTATGACGACGAGGGTACCGCACCGTGGCGAACTGTGCTGGTCCGTAGAAGCCCAAACAGTTGCTCCGCACCAAGCGATTAGAGTTTAGATATAATTAGAGCGTCAGCAAAGGTATCTTCGCTGTTTTACCCTTGGGGCTCAAAATATAAACTACCGATGCTAAATCAATGTTGAATCAATACTACAACTCTTTTTTTGACGAAATAACCATTCCCTATGAGAGAAATTATGTAGCAAAGTGGAGCAGAGTGCATAATGTTAAATAAATTTCATTTCAGAAAGTCCCGTCCTGTATATTCAAAAACAAGATGAGTTCCTGTGAACAAAGCACAATGAACGAAAGTGAAGGGCAGAAACTTCACACTGATTCTCCGATAATAAAACGAAAAGAAGATTTAATGTTCGCTAAGACAAATCCTAATCTTCGGCGTAGCTTGCACAGCAATGGAGGGAGCTATACGAGCACACCTTTACCGTGGAGAAGTACAAAGTATCAATATGAAAAGCAACGCTCTCATAATAGCAATCTATTTCCTCATTTGAGGTGGACGCATTCACGTCCACTAGGATTTGCTCCGGAAGCATCCCGAGTGATAATATCGCTCTCGGAAGACACACTGTTGTGCGCGCTGTTTCACCATTTCCAATTACTGTTACGTAGATTCAAAAATTAGGGGCAAAGTTGCTTATTACGTCATGACGTAAGAAAGCGGTGCGCCTCCACGCTTCCAAAGGGTGCCTGATTCGACGTCAGCACTAGATGTTTATGCTTCATCAGCGTCACTGCTGTTACGTAATAAAAAACGAATGCAAGTCATTGGGACTGAAGATCAGTGCGAGGTCTCGGGAGACCGGGAGGAGCGCGCACTGATAATTTACTGCGCTGCGCTGCTTCCACGTTGCAAAGGTGTCTTGCTATTGCTAGATTTCTCAAGCGAACGACGAAATATTGGATGAAAGCTAAAAGTGAACCGAAGATTATAAGAAGCTCGGACGTACGCGTCACAAGGGAAGCAAACCAACTTCTTTTCACGCAAAATGAGATAGTTTACAGAGTATTTCAAACAGATATACACCAGAAAGCCTGTTTAAAAAAACAGTACGATTGATGCGTTGCTACATGGACAGCGAAGAGCGGCTTTGGACAATTCGCGTACGCCCAACTTGTTAGTCAATTTTCAGCTGTCTGGCATGTTGAAACGGCCCAGAAATGATGAGAGAAACGTGGAACGTAAGCGTTTAAGCAGCGCGATAATCACTTCTTTGTGACTTACTGGGTATGAAGCAAAAAGCTGTACCTGTCACCAACAAAATGAGGGCTTGAGTTTTTCCAACAAATATCTAACAGAACACCTAATATGTAAAAGCCAGCGAGACTCATGTACATAACACTTCAAAAACAGAGACTATGCTTATGTCTAAATGGGATATCCAAAGTTACCTTCCGTAGTGGCAATGAGATAAATAAGAAATATGGTGAGCACTACCTAATCAAGAAAAATCAAAAGTTGCATAGGTTTTACATCTGTGTTAACATCATCTGTGTTGTGTAAATTAAAGATTATTTCATTTCTGAAACAGATTCATTCAGTAGCAGGTGGTGAAGGTCACTTTCTGACAAGGGAAAGGTAACTATAAATTCATTAAACAAACAGAAAAAATTAAACATCAATTCATTTACTTTCCTCTCTTTTCCACATAACACTCCACACTGCAGCGACAAGATATCAGAGAAAAACGAAGAGCTGTCAAGAAAATTCAGGGAGAAAACTCTGGACAAGTGAACAAGGGTATGTTCACGCCCACGAGCCAATAAATGAGTGCTTTTGAAGAGTGAAGATTTATTTAGTAACAGCTGAGAACCTGTTATTCATAAATTGTCTGTGCAAAGCGATTCATAAAGTTTTGTCGGATAACCGGCGGATTTGGTGAAGTCCTTTGAAAATGTCCTCGAAGCACAACAGAACACAGTTTCGAAGTTGAACTCGTAGTATTTTTTATTTTGCTTTTTGATGAGCCAACCAAGAGCTTCATTGGTGTGAGTGAAAGATTGCAACGGAAAGAAGCTGTGAAGAGTTGCAACAAAGGAGCTCTCCAAACGGAAAAACTAACATAAAAAGTAGCTAAATTGCTTGTAATGAAGGACTTCTCAAAATGAAACTTGACTTGCGTCAGCTGGAAGAGCACACAAAATCACCTGTGCCTTTCGAACGGTAGAAACAGAGGCTTCCATTCCTTCCAACTTACTTCATTTCTCATTCAAAGACGGAGCATTTGTAAAATATCTTGAGAAGTATGTTACGAGGATGCCCATGAGGCGATGCACACGTGGTGTCCACCACCAGTCAGAAGTGCTGTGTAGCCGCGTGGGATGTTTACCGGATGCCTGGGCAGTACGTACGCGCGGATCTCCCACTGTTGCGCTGCATCAGTGGGCAGCGAAAACAGAGCGGAAAAACTGCGAGAGAGGAGCTAATGAAGGGATTTGCAAGCACGCCAAGCAGCACTCACCTGGATTGCTGGTGAGGCCGCAGAAGCCCTAGCGTGAGTGTCTGTTGTTCGACTTCGACGCGCACTCAGATGCTGTCCCATCGCATCACGCAGCCAGCCGTCGTCAACAAATGAATTCGGCTCGCTAGGATGGCCCGCGTAGCCTCCTGCGTGTATTGATTGCGGTGCCGCCCGACCGACAGCGATTCCGTCTGTTTTCGCCCCGCCGCTCTCCCGCCATACACTCACTATTTCGTTTTTATCTCACACACCCCACCCACATCCTTACGAAATCATGGCACGCCTTCTTCTGCTCGTGCCTCCACCACCGACTTGGAACAGATACACAGCAAAAGCCCTGTTCCAAGCCGGCAGCGAGTAACCGCCGCAACCTGCGTCGTGCATAATCCGACGCGTTGAAAATTATGTATTCTCCATGTAGAGTTGCACCAAAGCCACCCTCTCAGCCGCACCACAGAGTGGAGCAGCAACACTTGCAGACAGGAAGGAAGAGACGAGCAAAGATGTTGGAAATGGATGAGTCAGCGCCTAACAGCGATTATGCAACAGCTGCCATGTTGAACACCGACAAACTGGAGCTAGTGGACAGCGATAAATGTAAAATGAATGTAAGCGGAATGGCTGTGAAATGAGCAAATGAAAAATGCCTATAATGTCGTGCGGAATAAATGAGAAGTGGGTTTGCAGCTAATAATCTGAATGGAGCACAGCAAATCTATAAGAAAAACAAGGATGACGATTGGAAACGAGGATCAAAAACAAACTCGTAAGCACTGAAGCAATGAAAAAGTAACACATACCTCTGTTCTTTGCTCGTTGAGTTTGTCAAAATGTTCCTTTAGAAATAAAACTGGATTCTCTGGCTTGTGAATGCATAGAGCGACTGAAACCAGGAGTTTCACTGATTTTTGGAACCACAGCGTGCAGAAGCTTCAGAATTGGCTTTCAACAGAGTACAGTTGAAAAGGTTTTGACAGCAACAGATATGTGACATACCAATGGCTTCCTTCACAAGCTGTTGAATATTGTGTCGTTGAACATAGGCTTGGCACTGTGCCAATTGCGCTTCCTCGTTGCCGCTCGACATGTCCGAGTCGGCTGCAATTTACAGAGAAAAGGATATGATAATTCGGTAAATAAAACTGCGAAATGTGGACTGAGAACGTGATACGCGAAGATAACAGTAAACGAGGAACGTTAATCGCCACACACTTGTAACATAAAGAGGACCTCATTTGATAGCCTAAAAAGCGAAAAAAGACGTAATGAAGTACTGAAATAGTAGTATAGTAAACAAGTGCTGCTACTTCATGTGGAGAAAAAAAAACCTGGAAGCAATGAAAGTAATTCCTTGCCACGCGATATTAAAGGCAAAATCCACATCGTTTGCGTGGAATGTGCAGTTGTGAGAGTAAATAGAGTGCACGCGAGTGCGTACGTGAAATGGGCCCTTGCAACGGGGAACACGGTGGGTGAGGGAAGGTGAAAAAGTCGTGCGGTGAGTGGTAACTACATGGAGGCTAGCAGGCCCATCGGGCCGGAGGCAGATTTCATCGCTACGACGGACGGGTGGCGTGCCGCGAGTATTCGCGGCGGCTAGCGTGAGGCGAGAGAGCGAGAGGGCGAAGAGACGAGGACGGAGGCGAAAGCGAGGCCGAGCTCCCCAAAATGTAGCACGTCTCGCACACATCTTATTGGATTCGCCCGTGCACTGCACGGACCGTCCCTGCACAGCCGACTGTCCCGAGCACGTGCGCGCCGAGCACTGCGCAAGCACCTGGCTGTACCCGTTTCCACAACTTCACACATCTAATTCCTAAGTGGGAACCCGACAAGCTGCCAGATGCAAAACGCACGTGAAGACGTCCACGTAACGAACGCGTGGAGTAACGCACCTACGTCCACACCTTCGGAAATTTGCTCACTTGCTGATTTTTGTAATACAACAACAGACGGAAAGGCCTTACTAATTATCGGGAACACTCAAGCGGTCACGTGCAGTGAACAGTGGCCAGAGCAGCGATCGATCAACCGATATCACTACCACTTAGCATTTGCGACCGTACGCGTGAGGTGGCACAGCTCCCGAATTTCAAAAAAAAAATAAAGCTAATTATTTGTGAACAATGTCTAGATGGGAATCGAACAAGGGGTGACCACTTTTTTAATGCATCGATATTCAGCATTTCATTCATTTGCATGGGGTTCCTCCTTCAATTATTCAAAGGGTGAATTGTAATATGATAATGAATCTCTGATGAAGTACTGAGAAGAAAAGTGAGTGAAACAGGAGCCTCCAACATCTTGTTAGAGTAATCTGCCACAGGAACACTGCCCACAAGCGTTAAACTGCAGCTAAGCAAATTCTAGCTGTTACGTAGGAGGCGAAGAAAGAAGCCAGTAGAGCTTAGCAATGATGACAGCAGGCAAATGTTTGCAATATTGTACCAGCCGAACACAATGACGCCGTAGTTTTAAAATTTTAACGGCCAGAAAGGTGTCGGAGGAAATGATATGCAGATGAAGAGCGGAGGCAGGATGGGAACAACCGCCTAAGCACATTACATTCACCCGAAAACAACACAAACCGATTCGAACAAACTCTCCTGGCCATGTCCAAGAGCGCAGGAAGAAGGCGGACACGGCCAACAGAGGGAGTGTGGCCAGCACACACGTAAGTGAGCGTTGCTTGATATCGGCTTCCGGCACAATCCGGAAACGAGGAGGTTGGACTGAAGTAACAAGGAAGCCCTGCACAGTAATCACCCCAGCTCCTAAAGGAGGAAGAAAGTGCCCACAGCCAAATCAATAGTGATTCAAGTCCATCTAAAATCTGCGGCGCGTGTGGGGGCTGACGTCACAGCAGCCGCCCGCACGAGCGCCGGGGGCCGCGCCGCACCTGCGAATCCAAAGTCAGACCGCGAATTTCAAACGTGCATTACTGTTACTTGGCAACAAGAGGTGACTTGAGAAACACAACTTTACGGACACTCGCTAGTTTGCCGCAATGTGCGGACAGGTGTCTGGCCTGCCATGAGCAGCTCAAAGCTTACGGTTAGTGTCGGTAGATTTCCAGTGTCTTTATCGTTCGATGCAGTAAGTTTGTCTTCTTTGATATGATGCTTAAAGACCTTGGATCCGCTTGGATCCAGACGGATACTGTCAACGTTGATTCGTAGCGTGAGCTACATGACTCATATCACGATGTCTGTCCGTGAAGATGTCTTTTTTCCCCACATTGCGTGCCTTGTCGCCAAACATGATTTCCGTGGACAACTACATGATAGAGTTTTTCTGTGAGGCTGCATCGTAATTGTGCGCATCCTGCGTTTACAATGCCTTCCATGTTAAATCCATAAGCGAGTAGTTTGTAGTGAGACAGCTTTCGACTGTCAATACCCCGTCATTGTATGTTACAACTCACAGCAGTTGTATGTCGTAGACAGATATGCGCCGCTACTGGGTTTTCCACAGTAGTCCTTCTGCATACGGGATCGTGAAGATTTTCTTTTTGGCAGTACTACCCGCTTCAACTAATAAGCGCTTGTACTTTTTCGTTAATTGTGGGCGGCACACGAGGCTTCTCAATAGGTAGCACAGCGGCACAAAACGTAATTGCTCCATATTAGAATTCTCTCATCGATTTGGACCCAGGAACAAACACGGGCCATTCATTCAGTCATTCTTGACCACATTGGCCGAAAGCGGTTTCGGTGATTAAAGAAACAAGGTCAAAGTACGCCATATTCCTGCTGTAAATCTCACATAGCTGTCGCCAAACTATTACAGTTATGAGGTGATAGACATGTTCGAATATTCGATTTTGAATGAGTCGGAAATTACAGTGTTCTGTAGGAGAGCGGTGCAGTTCCGTGAGGGGGGGGGGGGGACTCATGAACGTTTCCGGATGCTAATGATTTACCAGCCGTTTTGAACTATTTCTACTGGTGAAAACGGCTGCACTTTGTCCGAGTTACTCTTCTCGGTCAGCGATAATAAATGATGATGAAATTAGCAAGATGCAACATATTTTTCTAAAAGAACTCATCCACATAGAATACGAGGGAGCTGAGAACATTCCCGGGTATGATGGTGGGTGGAGTTGTGGGAGGGGGGGGGGAGGGTAGGATAAAAGATGTTGTAGAGCTTCCCTTTCTGGAATACTCAATTTTTCTGGCGGAAAACCTGCTAAATTACCTATTAAATTCTGTGTGTATCCGAGTATTATTTGGTCCCAACCTTGCAAACTGTATAGAGGGCCAGGATCCTCGCTCTTTCGTGCACTCAAGCATTCAAAAATCGACTAATTCGCGATAAATGTCTGCGACGGCGTCTTTTTTCGAAATTAGAAAAAATTTTTCAGAAGAAAACGAAATCACTGTGTAGCAGTGGCGGACGCACGGGAGAGGGCGCCCCCTTCCGAGAATGGGTCCCGGAATCCCCGAAAATGCCTAACAAAATAATAAAAAAAACTTTGCATTGGTGTATTTTCGAGTGTTTATTTTTGTTGCCATTTTTTAAAAATAATCTTTATCAGTTATTCAAAATTATAATCAATATTTTTATTATCTTTCCATCGGAGTCCCATAGTGGCTTATGCTCCACTTTTTCCTACGCCTCCTCTCCCGCCTACTTTCTGCGTCTGTCACTGCTGTGCAGTGTTCCACATGTTTTTTAAGTTTTGAACGTGGGATATGTGAATCAAATTCATATATAATGTCGAGGCTTATAGCATAGGAAGGGTTTACGGCTCTCGCTCAGAACAATTTTATTGCTAGATTTCCTTTTTAAGGTTGTCGTTCGTGTGCGACCACTTAGCAACGCAGAGAAGGAGAAGCGACACTTTCAGTGTGTTTTCCAGCTTGACAAACAGGTGCATCCTCGCTGTTACTTTTTCTTTTTTCAGTCCGTTACTGCAATGTCAACCGCTCTCATTACACTAATTCGCGTATACTGCTCATACTAATTCAAATACCATTATATTAGAACTATTAGTGCAAATGAAAATGTTCATTTCAGCGATTACTTCTTGTTGATCCGGAGAAGTACGAGAACAATATCTTACGTCAGAATCGACAGCATGAACGACAGTTCTCGTTTGATGCTGCTTTTGGACCGAATTCATCACAAGTGAGTCACAAAACAGGCCCTAATTGAACCAGTAAATCCAGTACCAGCTGAGCAGTGAATATCTCGCAACTGTTGACCTTTCCAGATGGACATCCACAAAGCGACCACCTCTCCGCTGGTGGACTCCGTAGTGGAGGGCTACAACGCTACAGTTTTTGCATATGGAGCCACTGGCAAGTTGCCAAGATGTCATGTGCGAGAATCATAACGAGTAGTAAACAGGCTGTCATTGTGCGAGCAAACAACGTAGTTAGAATGATTTCCGCTAGTTTTCTTCGCGCAAAGGTCATACTGTGGCAAACAGCTGCTACTTATCGAAAAATTCCGGCATATGTAGAAAAAAAGAGAGCGAACTTCTTTAGGCTCCGGCAAAACGTTCACGATGATAGGGACCAAAGAGCGGCCAGGCCTAATGAGTCTGCTGACACAGAGTTTGTACCAGAAAATAAATCTGGATGAATATCAGGTCCAGCTGTCATACCTTGTAAGTATTTTAAATCTTCCATAATAATAACTTATCAAGGGATTTACTGCCATCCGTAATAAACGAAACTGCTACAATGTAGCCAAAGATATGTTCAGTCCCTATCAGCTCATTTATGGGCACTGACGATGCTATCAAAGCAGGATACTGCGACTTTTGAGACAAGGAAAAAACCGTAGATCGGCTTGGTTTTTTTTTTGCGAACTGTACGGGCAAGTTTTATCCAATCAAGATCCAGAATTTGAAGGAAAAAACTGTGCACATGAGAATTTTCCCACTTCTCTACGTTCCAGAGTGAAATATTAAGTCTATTTACCGACTTCTTCCTGTGCCACCCTCATTTCCCAATATTTTTTCAAACGTAAACCCTGAGGCTAACATGCATGGGCCTGGTAATTTTACCTCCAGCAAAAACAAATGCAGCAATAATTTCTACGTTTCTGTGCAGGAGATCTACAATGAGGTTATAAGAGACTTGCTCAGTCCGTCTGGAGGAGTGCTGGATTTAATGGAGGACGACAAAGGCAATATCAGAGTACCTGGCCTCTCGACAGTTCGAGCTCCCAATCTTGCTCGGGTATGTTACCCTGAACATCATTTTTTCTGTTCTTCACAAGTAAGTGTCTTGCACTAATGTACAGGATGTGCTAAAATTATGGGTACTGAATGGATGTTCCATCTTGAACAGATTAGCCACACTATCAGGAAGATCTCTGGAAGACTGTGTTAACTATTCCTAAACCAACAATAATGTGCATCAGGTTTTGAATGCTCTTCCATTAGTGACATCTTAGGCCTTCCGTAGTACCGGGAAGAATCCTTGCGCGGCACGCAACTTGACGTCACCATTTGTCGTGGGGTTTTGTGAAAAACTGTCTGTAATGTATTAATCGCACTGAGTGGTTTTTAACATGCTTTCAACCCAGAAATAAACGAGAAGAGTAATTTGCCAAGCGGACGTCACGGAGTTGGGGGGGGGAGGGGAAGGGAGTTGGTAGTAGGTAGGTAGTCCAAAGAAGGGTTTCTATACGTCTCTTGATTCTTACGGAAATATCCGGATTCTCTGTTTTCAATATTTCCCATGCAATGCATCGATCCAAACCTATCGTTGAGGTTCGTCTACGCGCACAGCCAGGGGGCAGTGAGGACTACCGAAAAATCTCGCGGCAAAACTTTTCTTGAAACTTCAGGTTGATAACATCGAGTTCTGAAGCAGTGCAGTATTACTCTATTGATTTCCGCCAAAGGAACCACTGCGTGCAAAATGATTCAGCATGTACATGTACTCCTAATTTCCATGTCATCTGCAAGAATTAACTCCGGACAGGCTTCTGCTCACCCGTCACACTCTTATGACGGAAGCTCTTGGATACTTTAGCTGCAAAGGTTTATCTTTGCCCCAACTATCGGGCAATTTCAAATACTTCTAGCACAAGAACTCTCGAAATTGAGGAAGCACAACGCAAGAAAAGAGCGAGGACAAGAGCAATTGGGTTAAGGTTTATGAACGGATAACCAAGCGAACCCAGCTCAGCAGACCACCATTCACGTCCTGCACGTGCTAACATTACCTAATCTATGATGATCAATCACGTCAACCATAGATGGTTTGCGTGTTTAATGTTTCATGGATACCAGGCCTGGGAGCTGTACTCATCGACTTGCACTGCTTTACTATAATCGGTAGATTTCTCGTAAATTCTGCGAGGAGTAATTATCTCCATTGAATTTTGTCAAGAATTCTACTAGGAAAACGGCAGCCAAAATTTGACCTTAAGTCCTATCAAGTGAAGGAAACACGTGAAGGCGCGGTACTCGAGTAACCTATCAAGCTTTATTTGCTTCCACTTGTTTATTTTCACCAAATTAAAACATAACACCTTTTCCCACCTCACCACCGCTTGCTTTAGAGACCTACAGATTAGGATTGAAGCCATTAAATCGTCGATGTTGGGTAGAAACATGTAAGGGATCTGATTGTAGATGAGAGCGATTTACAATGAAGCCTAATTCGTTTAATTAATTCGTTGTTCTGGACAACTGGCTCATGATAAAATGATCAGTTTTTTCTTTTTTTGCAGAACGTGACTGTTGAACACTTGTGATATTCAATCAAATACGCGTAAACAGCTCTTCGAGAGGAATCAGAAAACAGCAAATTTAAAAAAAAATCGAAACTCCCGCCGCAGCCCTGCACAGAGGAGTACCATGGCGCTTGCGCTATGCTCTAGACTGGTCGCAATTGTACTCGTTCCCACTCTGGGTAGCACCAAAAGAACATCCCTAAGCTTAAATTCGCACAATATTTGGGGCTTTTCTGAAGAGACTGGTCAGATAGTACTATTCTTTTTATGTATTGTTTATATATTATTTTTTCCTTATTTTTCTTACGCTCTTTGCCTCTATGGTGCTCGCCGAAATGGCGAGCCAATAGAGGCAAAGAAGGAAAATATTGCAGTTTAGGGGTAGTTTTTTTCAAAGTAGATATTGCTTATAGATTTTCAAGTAAGCAGAACCGTATAATACATAGTTCTCTGGCAAGAACGTTCTATTACCTTTGTTTTTTTTTTTTTGCGAATTTTGCGTTTCTGTACCAGGCTTCTGTCCGTTTTTAACTTTTTCTTACAAAAAAAAAACTAGGAATTTGTCTTCGATGTCTGTAACGGAGCAGAGAAGTAATGCCACAACGGCCCATAATGGTAGCCCACCCCAGCTCTGAAAGATTTCTTGCCAAATTTTTCAGGAATAATCCATAAAATAGTTAGAAGCCTTTGTGTTGGCTTCTTTCTGAACTATTAGTTTGTTATCATCTTCTGAATGTTTATTCTCATTTATTTATTTAGAAAATTAGTATTTTCAGTGATTTTATTATTCAAATTCCAGCACTCCGGATCCTTAAGGAGGAAGAAACTCTAACATTTAAGCGGTAAAAAGTGTCCGCGGTGTTTCTCCACAAGCCGGTTCTGCTACTTTATCTCGAGCAACACTCACCCGATTGTTTCCAAAAGTCATATGCTCAAAATGTAATATTCCAGCTCACATTTTTGCCAAGATAGTTTCCTCATTTGTTGCTCTTGTAAAAAGTTATGTTAATTTGAAAATGAGTTAAGAATCTGAAGAAGTACGGCATGTGATGCTTTTTTACTATAAAAGGGCAAAACCGCTGCAAGAAAGTGCCAAAAAATTGTGAAGTGTACGGCGAAAATGTTGTTAGTGAACGAAGGACCCAGGAGTGGTTTGCTAGATTCCATTCCGGAAATCTGGATGTTAAAGATGCACTTCACTGTCGATGAAATTTTGCAACTGTTGGAGCAAGCCCCACACGCAAGCTGTCGTGAAATAGCGACTAGAGATGAACCATATGACAGTTTGGAATCATTTGAAGAGAGCAGGCTACAAAAAGAAGCTCGACGTTTGGACGGATGTACGAAAAAACCGTGGAGACTTTTTATACGACCTAATACTTATACCCTTCCCTCTCCGCTACATCTTTCTGCGCCCACCACCGATGGCAGTTTTCATAAAACCTTTGAATGAAAACCAACTAGCCTACTCAAATTAAAATTAGCTGTGCACCCCAGCAATGTCAGCTGTCGTAGTCGTTCAGTACACTTTGCAGTTCTCTAATCAGTCAATTCTAAAATGATACTTTCTGTGATAGAAATGAGAGAGTTTAGGTCTCCTTGGTGAAGAATCCGTTAAATTTTATCAACTGCTAATGCTCTATCTGTAGATGATGACTTCTGCGCTAATAATCAATACGAAAGTTTGTAACCTGAAGCCAGGAAACAGATTTCCTGATGCATGCAAATAGGGTATCTTGAAGTTGTGTAAAAACTTCCAATAGTGCGCACGAGTTGCCAGCTCTGAGAAAAGAGGAGGGGTGCCTTTCAGCTCAGGATTTCCTAATTTTTCTTGAAGTACGTATGCATGTAATATGAAGGAACTCGGTCTTTTCACTGAGTGGCTTGTCTTCAACTCGCTACTCACCATCGCGGTTTGCACTTTGGATCATTTTTGTATTTTGTGGGCACTTTTACTCTTCAAATTTCCGCTTAGAACACTCTTTTCGTAGTGCTCTGTACAATCTTTTATCAGATTTGTAGCCGCACTGCTTCGATTGCACTGGAGGAAAACTATGACAGTAATCTTGTTTGGAGTTTTTATGTGTCGTACAATGTAGAACTCTCAGCACATGAAGAATCAACACTTCTTCAAGAAAAAAAATTGTCATCAAACTTTGATGAAAAGAGCGACAGTTTCAGAATGATCATATCTACTTCATACACTTTAGTTTCAAACCGATGAACTTTGAAGAAATTGCAAGTAAAAAAAAATTTCGAGTGAAAAATATTCTTCCTGTAAAAATGCCATGTAAAAATTGATAGTCAAAAGGGAAGAATCACTACAAATCGGAGCTTACAAAGTACATGTAAGTCCTTATATGTATCTCCGCATTCGTTTACAGGAAACTGTGCCGGTCGTTTTGAACTATCTGGCGGGAATTGGAACTTCCCATAATATGTATTTATTCCTTAATAATTCGCTGCAGCGGGCCCGTGAGTTTCTTCTGGACTATTATTTTAGCCTTGCAATTGAACCTTGTTTGCGTTTTAGAGTGGGCTGAAAAATGCAGGAAGCAGAGGCTCTCGCGGGCTAGGGACAGAAAGGGGGAGGGCGTGGGAGAATAATCTTCCGCTTCCTCTAAAAAAAAAGGCCTGCCACCTAGCGTTTTTTTTCTTGATGGACTCAAATCCTCCAATTGCTCTAAGATCATACATAAGAAAAAATACACAGTGCATTAAAGTGAGAAACAAAAACTGTAGTAGAAGAGGTAAGATTTTATTAGCATACTTGAAACTGGCGTTATCACATCAAAGGCTTACCCCTATCAAGTGACTTTTGAACCCCCGGCGACACATTAGCAGCATATCTTATCTTCGCTTCCAGTTGGCAGTGATAGGAAGACCGGAGTTGGCGTAGCACCATTTTTAATGAGCGTTTTAATGAGAGAGATGAAACAACTCTATTGCTGGAAGGAGGCGGGGGGGGGGGAGCGGATGTACCTCAATTTTGCGCTTTTTGTATTTTTTGCCTTAAGGTTATTAAGCTTTCCGTTCGCATTGAATACATTGTGTAAGATCTCAAAGGCGCTTTTTCTCGTGTAGCAAGAGAACACAGAGTAAGTAACGGTATACATATAATGGAGACACATATGATAATTGCAGAATCTGCTAGTACACAAATCCAAGCCAATAACATGCAATACATAGCACATTCCATCCAAGATTTATTCCGTTCTAGAGTTTCACATGAAACTTTCCCAGTAAACCTATGTGCGGTAATCATGTATTTGTGTATCGTGGATCGTGAAACGCTTTTTCCGATCCCCATTACCGCAACGTGTGCTAGCAATAATAGCCACAACCCTGTAATGGTAAAAGCTCACCATAGAATTTTTTGTGGAGGTGCAAATAGTATCAATCCACTAGCGCGGATATGATTTTTTCCTTTGGTACGTAGGTTCTTGGTCCTGCCTGTTTCGAGAAATTTTCTTTAATTCAATGAGTTAACCAAAGAAAGTTAAAAGACTAAGGTGATTCAAGCCAAGCTCACGTCCGTTTAAACCTCTGGCACTTGGGTGGGGCTTAACTGGTAACCAGTTTCCGGTTTTCGAACAGCAACATAGTACACCAATGTGGGTATGTCATGCGTTTCATGGTCGTTAGATCACCCACGATTTTTGAGTTTTCCAGAGAAGCAGACACAGCACAATGACGCATTCACTCGTCTCTTAATCGTGGAATGCGGCAGAGAACGTCCAGCATGTGTTGTTCTATACAGCGAGACCTCCTTTATAAACCAGGCGTTGTCAAACTGCTGTTCATTTGGTGTGAAAGTGTGCTCTAATTCAGTTTTCCAGCAAATTCCAAGAAAGCTTAAAATTAATTTTTGAATTGCAACCCAGCGCTCCTCTCCCCACCCACCCACCACCACGATCACAATCAACACTTTTTCTTAGGTCATGTCTGATTTCCCTTTCTACACAATTTCTTTACACTTTTCCGGGATACAGGAACTGCAGCTCCTGGTCATTCATAGTGAGCGAATACTACGTTCATATTAGCACATAGCACACTACCACAAGTGATTCCCGACAAAGCAGAGCAGAATGGAATTTTCAAACAGGATGAGGATGACTGCAACGTCACCGCAACGAAGTTGTTGAAGTAGAAGGGTAGGAAATTCCACAGCTTCTTGGATATTGCAAGAAGGCACTCGCTTCACTCATATAGTGAAAGGAATCACAGCGTTGGCACCCCTACATGGCATCCACACTGAAAATTCACTAAAAAAAGCTTCACAGCTCGCCCGTCTTCTCTTTACAAGCTCCACTATAACAAATGCAGCGGATGCGGATGTATTGGGTCCTGGATGGCATGCCGAGCCTCGCTCGGCTGTTTTATTTCTCCCAGCTACTCAACGCTGATGATGACAATTATTACTTCCAATGAATCTTTTCGAAATGTTCATTTTGCCTCAAGCTGTTCATTCCGCGGTTCTGGAAAGGCTCCCACTGAAGAAGGAATCCATGAACTTCAACATCGGTCTTAACACGTCCAAGGAGTTGGTCCGACCTCTTCTAATTTGATAACCAGGTTTGCACAACCATATCTGACGCTTTTCACTAACATTTCTTTCATGGAATTTCTGCAGAAATCGCGAAAAGGGCATGCTTTCATATATTCCCAAAATTATTGGATTATCTGGAATATTTAAATGGAAAAAGCGTTAACAAAGCGCCAATTTCAATGGACAAAAATTGAGCATGGAGAAATCTTGGTAATTACACATTAATATGATAAGAAATCTAAAAGAAAAAACGAAGATTTTTGCTGTTTCACATCGGTCCTCAACTCACAGCTCTCCCAACTCGACCTTTTCTTAAACGAGATAATGAGCCGGGAAAATTCAACGGACGACGAAGTTTTTTTTTCTGCTTTTGCCTGGCCACTTTTCGTCGCTCTAAACATGCCTAGGTTGTGTGGAATTCTTGGGCTAGACAACCTTCGTTCTTGCAGTGTTCGGATGTCGTTTTCCAGTCTATTTCTACGAGATTTTTCATGCCCTCTCTCTACTTCATTTACTTTTAATGACATTATCCTGGCTCGCTTCAATAGTCATTCGGACATACTGATCTGAAACCACTTTGTATGCCTCTGAACCACATATCGACACAGAAATCATTCTCGATTCAGTTAAGAATGTATGAGTGAGCTTTCCTAGTGTTCATGCAATTGTAGAATATCCATTGAGGGCGAGGGGGGTGGTTGCACCGCCAAATCCATTGTGCAGCCTATAGTTTGAGCAGATCCTCTGTCGGGAATGGTTTTTGGTTCATGGACACTGGGCCACCTTAGGTCCATCTCTCTATTTTTTAAATTCCTGGAATAGGCAATCTTCGCTGATATCGAGAGGTGCGTTATTCCCGCCAGAATTGCCTTTTCGAAACGTATGGAAAGATATTTCCGAGGAGTTCAATGGGGAGACACCTGCCACAGCGTAGTCGCCATTTATTTGGTGGCAGAAGGGATCACATGGCAGATAACTCGCATTCTGGTGGATGATCCTCCCAGACTCTCGCCGAATGAACAGGTTCTTTAGTATCTTGCCGGGAATAATGTTATTATGATAGGCTTCTACTCCCAGTTTCAATTCTGTTTACAAGTTAAACATCTGTAATTGTGGACGGACAAGGTGCGTCACTCGAAATGCACTCTTTATGTCCAAACACCGTTCCCCTGTTGCCAGGTGGTGCACATGAAGCAGTATAAAAAAACGTCCTTTGGCCACCCACGCTCGCCATACAAAAACGGGCTGGTTCCGCAATGTGTTATCAGGTTGATGCAAAAGAAATGGTGCTTTTTCGCGTTGACTCTATTTTCTCTCATAACTTTAACGAACGACAACTTCGGTAAACCACAATGTTCTTCTAATTAGCAGGGACCATTGCTTATTGCATGAGCGGACCTTTGACGTCGAACGCCTATATCTATTGGAACTGTGAAACCAAGAATGACGAGAACCTCGTTTTCATATCGTCACGTTTGGCTAATTTTTTCTTGTAGAACAAGAGTTTCAGGAGCTGAGAAAAGCAGCAGAATTACGACAAGGTTCCTTTGGGAATACCATGACTACTCAATCGTTTCCCAGTTGAATTATGGAAGTTCAAGCCAACCCTCGGAAGCAAATTTTGCTAAAATTTGAGTCGCAGAAAATGCGCTTTTGGACATCTCGAGCGTTTATCCAGCAGACCGTTCTCGATTTTTTGTGGCCAATAATAGCAGTAGGTATCGTTGGAGGTGTTCTTTCCGGAAAGCAGCTTGGAGAGAATCATCCAGCAAGAATCCCAGAAATAACGAAGGAAATGCTTCAAAAATACTCATCTACGTTTTCCCAGAAGTGAAGCACCTCCATCAGAGTTCATACGTGGAGTAGATTGTAACACCTTTGCCAAATACCTAAAAGGTATTTTGGGCTGTATTGCTCGTACGTAGTTTTATAGAAAAATCAAGAAAATCTGAAAAATTGAGGACGGGGTTTCCGGACATCTTGAATCATCTCACGACTGTTAACTGCAAGGGAAACCTCCTTTACCCACAGAACAAGAGAGCTTTCTTTGCTCTACAAGCATCTAGATGTCATACTTTGTCCAAACGAAATTATATGTTTTTGAAAAAAGTGGCGCCATTTCTTTTGCATCAACCTAATAAAAAATGAACGTGAGGCAAGATCTTCGAGCTCAATTGAAACTCTCCGGACTGCGAACTTTTATCTACCTTTCTTAAATGCACATATATCTGTTTTCTTTGCTGAGTTTAACTGAATGCAAAAACAGGGAAACCAAACGTAGTACTGCACAAGTTTGGTGTGAATCTTGTGCATTTACGTAACAGCGCAGTAATGGCGGGGATATATATTATGTATAATATTTACGTGCCCTTCAAACACCTGGGAGCTCCACAATTCTTAACTCCATTGTGGAAGTCCAGTCATCGAACATACAAAAAGTGCTGTCATGGCATTTTTTGACCTTATCGCAAATGTTGTAACTGGTAATCCAGTCAATTTCGCGCTGGTTTTCTTTGAGTAAAAAGTTGTGTATTAGTTATAGGAAAATACATAAGATGAGCTCAGTCAGATGTCGCCGATTTTTAGTTATTTTTATTTGAAAAACCGCCGTTAAAACAAAAAGGTTTTCAGAATGTCACGATTAGGCAAGGTACGGTAGAGACATGTGTTCAGAAATCTGATTGAAAGTAAATGGTCAAAATTAAGCTAAGTAATTCTTTTATGCCTATTCCACATTTTATGAAAGTATGTCAAACGTTTGATGTTTGATGCGGAACACGTTCAGCCTACAAATGTTTTTGTTGGGTTGTCAAGGTGACATGCGATCGAGGATTTTCGTCGGGGAACCCTACGTAGCTATTAGTAAATAAGGGGTGTTATAATCAGTAATTACTAATGAAAGCAGTACCTGCTTGGTTCATTCGTCGCCTGCTTGTGTACTAATGCTAAAAACTTGTTTTTCACTACCGCTTTATGCAAAACCCTTGGTAGACGAGAAATGACTGTGAAATTTAGTGTCGATAAGTCATTTGCTTGCCTTTGATTCACTTATTTATTTCATGAACAGAATTTTCAAAGAACCACCTCTATGTGGCTAAGATGGCTCAAATGTCATCAAAAGGAGCGAATATTTATATATTGGGTGTTAACATAAGCCCTTACGCTCAGTCGCGATTTTTTTTTTGCACTACTGTCATTCTTCTGTGAAGTGTTCTATACCATCCGAGAGCGCTTTCCTCCCTCTGAAATATCATAGTCACGAACTTTCTCAGAATTACTGATTTACATAATTTTTAGGAAAAAAAATGTCAAGTCGAGAGAAGAAAACACCATTTTCTCTTCATATTCGGTAGGAACCAAGGAGAATACGATGTTGTTCGAACGCATAAGCTCAATAGAATATGTATAAACGCAAAAGAACATATTTTCTTTCAAGCTGTTGGAGTGCAGCTTCGTCGGATTTGGCAATGTGTGAACTGATGCTACCACAGAGTTGGATGACTCGGCCCTCACGATTTGGTTCGTCTAGCTTAATTCCCTCGTTGATATGGTATATTTGAGAAGTACGATGCCCATCCAGACCATACGATTCTTCTTGAGCAATTCTCAGGTCTTCATAAGAGAAATCTGTTCAATTGCAGTGATTGAGTGATTGGTGTCATCAATACTAAATATGTCTTCTTTTTCGAGCGCTACCTCTCTTTCATCATCAGCATCATCTTCTTCTTCTTCTTTAGCGTTTGTCCCGTTCGTTAGCGGGGTCCGCTTTCCTGATCTTCTGACGCCATTTAGCTCTATCGTGCGCCTGATCTGGGTGGGCGCCCACATGCTTCAGATCCGCATGCAGTGTGTCCAGCCACCGTTGCTTCGGCCAGCCCTTTGGCCATTTTCCAGATACTTCGAGATCAAGCCCTACTTTGCAGACAGGGT
>KN726363.1:12637-50094 GCA_000816745.1 Ancylostoma duodenale
GATTAAGCAATGTCAAAAGTACTTTCCATAGAACTCCAGAGTCTCGAATTTCAGAAACTTCAAGAATCTCTCAATAATAGATCAAGGTGGGATTGAATCGTACAGGTCGCGAAATTTACACAACAATCTAGGTCCTGCGGGAGCATTTGAGCTTCATTAACATGTAGAAGGCGACCAACCTGAAAAACAGGCCAAAGCAAGGACGGTGGGACTAGACAAAAATTCTCTATTTATACTGCGACATACTGAGAGGTGACGACCATTAAACAGCTGTTCTCTGAGTACAGCTTTTAGGTTTTACGCACGAATTTCATTTAGCAAAGTGCTGCCTATCTTGATTAAACATTCATGTCATGTAATTTCTAGAAAATCAAGGTGAAAAAATTACTAGAATAGACGCCCAGGTTACTGTGAGGAGTTATCGGAGGTGTTCTTTTGAATGACCCCGAGTTGAAGACTTGAAGACCTCTTCACAGTAGGACATCTCTGTGGACAATGTTAGAAGAAATGAAATCGTGTATGCGTGCATTGTGGGATGGTCACGTGTGTCGAAGAAGTCTTCAATTCTATTTTTGATTCCATGCATAGGAAGACTTTCTATGTTCTCAGAGGAAATGCGAGCTATAATTCGGCGTTACGTCATAATACGGGAATTATGCTGCTGTCTTCACGCAAATGAAAGTTTTTGAGCAATCACACATAGAATTATAACTTGATCAAACCACTTATCAACCTAATGCATGTGTATGAGAAGCGTTGCTGTGAAATTGTGGGATAGCCAACGCCCTTTGGCTTTTTTTCCGCTGAAAAAAGTTCAATTAGAAGAATTCTTTCTGATGACAACAAGCAATGTTCCATTTATGTTCACACATTAGTAATCAAATGAGCATCTTCAGACTATGTTGAAAGCAAAAAAAAAACTCCTTTGACTTAATTCAGTAGCTTAACTTTGAAGGCAGCGCTCACTCTTAGAAAACGTCACCGATTTTTTCACCGGATACAACAGAGAAACATCACGTCCAGCACGTGTTGGCGTATAGATGCGGAAGCCAAATTCTGCCCTTCTAATCCATCACGTATTTGGCTCCTGAATAGCAACATCCAGTTCTATGAGTCTCAGCAGTCCACATACAAAACTGGATGAACCGTAGATAAAAACCTAGATCCAAAAACCAACTAGAATAAAAGAAGAAATGTATTTCTATCACACGAAAAGTAGCGACCTATCTACAGATTCTCTATCGATCTGTGACTGGTCTCTACATACTAGTGTCCTCGTTGACTGAACAGAGGTAGCATTCACTACCACTACTATGCTAGAAGTGGATATTCAATGTTCGCCAAGGTACGCTATTATGAGAAGTTTAAGAATTTTTGCTAGGTTGAAGAGTAATGTCAACGGAAAGCTTGCTCTTTCCCCTTCAGGCTCTAGTGATTGCGATTCCGCAGAGATGCAAAAGGCTAAAGAGTCTTATAACAATTTTCTGACGGCTTAAGACAACTACGTCAAATAGTTCACAGTATTCCGAGATTCAGCGAAAGTCGAAGTGACAATTTGGATCCCCTTCACAGTACGTCGAGGTTCAGACCGGGCAATTCGGATGTTCCCCCACATTTAAGGACGAAAAAACCGAAGGTTGCATACGTTTTGCTCGCATCTCTACATGGGCATTGACATCAGCCTCGTTGTTCCTGCTCGAGCATCACTTTTCAACAGTTAATATAGGTTTTCGTCTTTCTAATCTCGACGCTGTTTTTATGTTTTGCGGTTTTTTGAAGTGAAGGGACAGATATAAGGCGTACATTTTGATGCACATAATTTTTTATGACAAGGGTATGGGGAAGGATGATCTGACAGTGATAGCTTATCGTGAAGTGAAATGAATCTCGTTCTACAGGCATACGCTCTGTGGATCGGAGCCAAAGTATCCCATTTGTCTTTCATTTTCCTTGATTTGGGGATGAACAATCTAATGATAACTGCGAGAATGTGAGAGGAACTCAGGTTATTTTTTTCCATTCGAATACGAACAAATGGATCTGACAATGGGACGTCTCCTTCGTATAGGACCCGTTTTGTCTGGTTGGTATGAAAGAAATGGCGCGTTTTCTGTAGGCATTATACCTATTTCCACAACATTGACGAGCGATAACCTCTGCACACCATATAATCCTACTGATTAGCGGAACCATTGCTAATCGTATGAGGAGGCCCCTAACGGCACTCGCCCAGAACACGAGAAACTGCCGGTGAAGATTTTTTTTTCATATTGTCATGTTTTGCGAAATATTTCTTGCGAAATGAGAGATTCTGGAGAAGCAAAATATGCACGTACACGCCAAATTTCCTGTAGAATACGATAGCTACAAAACCGTCCCCTATAAAGTTGTTGAAATTTGAGCCAGTTCTCGTGAACAGATTTTTGCTGACCGTTGATATGTAAAATATAACTTTTTGAACATCTCGAGCGTTTTACTAGAAGACAGATCCTGACTCTATGAACCAAATAAAGGCAAAGGGTAATGCTGATGGCGCGGTTTCACAAAAGCAGCTTGGGGAGAACCACCTAGCAAGAATCCTAGAAATAGCAATCTAAAGAGAATGTTTCGAAACGCGCTCATCTACATTCCCTCAACAGCGATGCCGCTGTGTCAGAGATCACATCTGAAGCAAGTACTGAACTCGTAGGCGAGTGCAAAAAAGGTGTTTCGGAACGTGATGTACTGCATGTGTTGTTGCAAGAAGATCTTCGAGATCCGGGAAATTAAACGAGGTCGCTGGACATTTTCATTCATCTCACTACCGCTAACTGCAGCGGACATGTTCAATACCATTTACAGCATAGCAAAGCCTGCTTGGCTCCATAAGTTCTTCTTTACTTGCATAGGTGTCATGCAGTGTCTAAACATAATTATGTTTATGAATAAAGAAAGGTCATTTCGTTTACATTGAGCTAATAATTAAAATGCCTACTAGGTGGTCGAGAAGTGAAGTAGAATCTACAGTGGACGTCAATAGCGGTGGCCCATCCGCGGCACCGAGAAGGACGCAGCGCGACCGCGCCACGCGCTCCGAAATCGGTGTCATCTGCCGTCGGAAAGCTATTTGTAGGCGCTTTTCTTCCCGATTTGGTCGAAAATCCTCAAAATGGGTAGAAAAACTGCTAGAAATAGCACAACTGCAGCAGAATACACAGGTCATCGGCGCGCGGTGCGGTTGCGTGGCGTCTTTCTCGAGGCCGCGGATGGGCCATCGTAATTGACGTCCACTGTACCTGGTCTAGAATCTACGAATTACAATTGAATCTTCGTCTAAATGAGGCTCTCATAAATGAAGGTATCCCTCTGGACCTAGAACCCTCCCTAGGTCGAGTCAGCGACAGACCTGAACAGAAATCCAATTTCTTCCGTTTCAGATTCACCGAAGTTAGTCTAAATCCAGAAGACATAATACGGAGCCAAAATGGAATGAAGCAGGAAACCATAGGGCAGTCGGCAGCAGTTCCTTATCAGTAGCTAGTCATGAAAGCAAAACGTTGAAAACATACCAATGAGCAGCATAGTAATCGTCGACCAGCTCACCAAAACCTGTGAAAGTACTTGGTCTGTGAGCCAGTAATTGTTCTATTTGAAGGCTGCACTCATGGAAACTTTCACTCCTGAAGTGAGCCGCTGGCTGTGTAACTGGTTTCTAGGGAATCACAACATTAGGTAGAACACACGGAATTTTCTCGCATCTGGGAATATAATGCCACGGATGCTGATGTCGCAGCCGCGTTTCCGTCCGCGCAAACAACCTAATTTGATGGATTGCGCACACTCGTCTTGCGTTCGCGTGGCAGGACCCATGGAGGTCAAGAAGCGCGCAGTGAAGCGCATGGATGAAAAGTTCGCGTTTTTACGGATATTTCACGTTTTTCAGGCTATTGCATTATTAGCTGGGTTCCCTAACACCAAAGAACGTGGAAGATCGAGGAAGCGAAGATTTTTGTTCTTGTTGAGTGCTGCGTTTAAGCCAATCGAAAGATTAGTATGCACTTTATGTGACATAACACGTTCGCGACCTTACGCTTTTGGCATGGTGTGTCACATGGGGTACACGCGCTACCCCATACATACCCCGAATCTGCACAAATCTGAACCCAATCTTTTTCTCCTTTGTGTTCAAGAGTGTTCCCAAATGTTTGTCGTCCGTTCACTGAATACTGATTGTAGTTTCTTTTTCATATGTATCGTTCTCTATGGTGTATGTTTCAACCACACATTAAAATAAGTTTGAGTGAAGATCAGCTCTGCCCAGTGCATGTATAGAAAGCTTGAATATTTCTTAGTATAACACTACATAGAAGTTCGCTCATTATCCCTGCTTCACAGAAATATAACTCTGAAAAGAGCGTGCTCACCCGGTTGAGCACGCGGTCCCACGCGTCGCAACATGCGTGTCAACCGGTTGAGCACATTGTCGCGAACGTGATAATGTAGTCCTAACCTCTAGTTGCTCAACTAGTAAGCTATCTGCACTTGCATTTTCGAATACCATAAGCGCGATGTCTGGCTGGGCCTGTACACGATTTTTATGTTGTTTATGTTTTCCATGCAGTTTTCATAATGAGATACTAGTAAGAAGCTACCACCGGTTGTCCCAGGACTTCCTGCCTTGTCACATCCATTCGTGTCCTTTCCATATTATCTTTTCAGAATTCATACCAATCTTGGTAAATCCAGGGTGGAAGCACGGAACTGGGTTTCTATTCAACATTATGGCTTACTTTCATCAGGTCATCTCTGTCTTTCATCATCTCTGAGAGCCGTCAATACAGGGTGCCGAGAAAACCGATGAGAACACACAGGTTCAAACGATACTTTAAGAACACAGGATTAAAACACTCAACACACGCGATTGAAACACTCAACAAGCCGCATCTGAACGAGCAGTACTACCTAGGGGTAGGAAACCAGGGCATGTTAGTGGCACCTTCGCTGCTCTCTTTTGTAAATTCTCGCCAAGATTCCGAGAACGGAAAGCAGTTCCAAAGGTGGTGCTCCACCTCAGGAATCACAGTGAAAACTTTATGCTTAAAGTAATTTTTGGGCAAGCCGGAGCAGGCTGCTGATCAACTGGGCCATATGCCCTATTGCAGATGAGCTACAGTTTTTGCTTGAATCCTGGCCCAACAAACAGCGTTTGGTGTATAGATTGAGCGCAGACTACTCGCGCAATTCAGAATTACTTAGCTACTCAGAGAATGGTTGCTTCTCTGAAGTTCAATGGCGACCTATTTGGCAAGAGAATGTGTTTGGCAGAACATTTCAGCGGTTAAAATCTTGCTTGGCAAGACATTTTCCGGGAGAATGGGTCTAGAGTCTGTTTGGCAAGATAAAAGGTGAGAGAATATGTTGGCGACCCATTTTCCCAGACAGGCACACACGACGCATCGGCTTCTGAGTCGATGAGAGTAGTGCTGTGATAGCTGCTGTATTAACTTGTCTTAGATAGTTATTTTTTTAGCACTGAGAATCCGATGAAGTTTTGTTTGGTACGCTAATGGTTAACGGCGAGGGCAGTGACTAATTTCGCGTCCGGAGCCCACACGCGCTTTGCGCTGTAACTGAGCGGGATAGCACCTTTTTCGTTACAATTCCGAAATCCTCTCATTCATTTCGCCTTCCCCCGCGCGCGGCTTCGTCGTATTTGGAGTGACTGTATTCTTTCCATGCTTGTATTGTTCTGCCTCACCCCGTCGCTGCTCGTCACCCCGCTAAGTTAAAGTTAGTTATTTCTTCTTTTGTTCTTTTTCATTGTAGTCTTCCATCCTTATTGGTGTTTTTTGTATTCTTGTAGTTTTTGCTAAGCTTAGTTTTTTTTTTGTGTTTCTTCAGTTGATAAAGAAGTTGTGAGTTACTGTGGTTCCGGCCTTCCGATTTTTGTCACCGTTGTTTGGGCAAACATTTTAAAAACTTAACTTGAGTCGGTTCAGTTAACCAAGTTTGAGGTACGTATTCCAAAGGGAGTCGTAGATTAGGGGGGTGGCGGTGTCAGTCCGAATTAACTGCTAGGCAGAATCACAGCCATGTTCCTGCATGAGGATATCTACGTCGTCCTTGCCGTAATGCGCACGGCAATGCGCAGCAGGCTGAACACCATTTCGATGTCCACGTATTTCGTGCCTCCATACACGGATTCGGTGGATGTCATCGGTTCTTTAACTTCTTGAGGAGGTGCTTTACCTAAACTACTTCCTGGAGCTGACCATTAAATGTAAGGCTTGAATGTTGTGGTTATTTTGGAGGCCTCTCCTGGCAATGAGAGGAAAAAGGAGTACGTGATGAAATCTCACGTACAATATAAAAGCACAATTTTTGCATGGAGACCTATTTGGCAAGAATTTGTGTGGCGACCCATTTGGCAAGATTTTTATGACGACGCAAGGTTTGTGTGGCGACCTGTTTGGTGGGACAACATGTTTGGCATGACATTTGGCGGAGTTCGTTTGCTCGGCTCGTTGGCAGACACGTTTCCTTTGTTGCCAAACAAACATTGCCAAATGGGTCGCAAATGAACTTTAGAGTTGGGTATTCCTGGCATTTTCACGCACTCCACTGGAGTCAGCGTGACAAAAATCTGTTTGAATTTCCAGAGCTGGAGTGAGGGGGGATGCGAAATTCATAGAGTTAGGTAGCTTCCTTTTTTTCCCGTGTCACTTTGTGAGCCTTCGAGTATGGAGACTGGCTAAACAGCGTTGGCGACACAGAAAACAATATTTTCCTCCTGTTGTCCACAATTATTTTTGTTTGTTATTGCTTCTGATACGCAACTACGTCTAGTCAGTTCTACAAAAAACTTCCTAAGTGTCCGTCCTTGATCCTCATACAAGTCTTCATTTTTGTCTACACAGAACGCACTGTGCGCTGCATATAGTGTAGTTCTCATCAATTTCTGATCCGCTTCCTTTTGTTTGTACGAAACACATCCTGATTCTGTGATACATTTATTCTCCATTTTCTCTTTCACAGCAAATGATTGTTGTTGAAGAATCCGGAGAACGCCAAATTCAGACATGTGATGTTTGTTCCGGTCCTGTGGGGCAGAGCGTAGTCTTGCTCAAGAATCACATTGTGATTACTTCGCTCTTATAACACGAGCATTTTCTTACAAGCTCATTTTGATTGATCCCGGCGCCGATTTTGTCATTTTCATTCCGTCATTCCATGAAGACCAGATATGTCTTTGGAAGTGTACGCACTTCTACCCAATCTACCATACATTTTTGCAATGACTACAATGTGACTGTTCACCTTTTCTAGGGAGCCGTCAACTCTGATTGACAAGCTTTTGGTCGTCCTTAGGATTATGAACATTTTTATTACGAAAACTTTCTCATCAGTCTACAACTTATCCGTCTACATCTTCGAATAGGGGAGATCTGCAACGATTTTCGAATCTCATACCTATTTCTCGGCTCCACCCAGTCACTTCGGCTGATCCTTTTATTGAATATCCCAGGAGTCCTTTTCGTGTCCAATTTCGTCAAACGAGTTGTAGATGAGAAGAAAGAATATTTGATAACATGTCATTCATAGAAGGAGGGTGGGACAGCATTCATAAATAAAAAAAGAAGCGCAAACTAAGGCGCCAATACCTTTCAGCCATCTTGTAGAACAGGCAAGATTCGTAAGTTCTGTCTCAATCACCTTTTCGTTGCAACGATCACGGCCGGAATTTCTTCCTAGGACAACGTTCTTCAGAGCCGTGTAGAGATAAAAGAGGTATTTCACATAGCGTTTCAATTACGAAACACCAGTTTTATAGGATCGACAAAGAGTTGTTTGGGGTTTTTCGTTTTCTTTGGAACATTGCCTTTAAAATAAACACTCCACCAAAAGCCCGGATCGGCGAAGGCAAATTTACAATGTTCGCGCATGTTTGTTACCAAGAAAACTACTGAGTAGGTCCTAGTGATAAGTGCAGGTTCACTAGAGTTTATCTTCTTACACAAAAAAGTGATTTTTGATATAAGCTGTTGCAAATACTAACAATAAGCCAACATCTTGTTTCTATTTCGGAAAGTTTCACACGATACGAAAAAATAATTATTTTTCTTATTTCTGACGAAAACGTTTCCGTGGATTAAAAATCACGCACAACTTTATTCCACGGCTACAACAGTTGATATATACCTCCTAGCTCTGTGTTCATGTATCTCTTCTCTTCTACTATTTATCAAAATTGCTGTTCGTGTTGTTGGTGCCGGTGACTACTGTGAGAACATTATAATTGAAGATTTCTGGGACATCAGTACCTTCCACCGTAGCACGCATTCAGCATATAAAGGAAGTCCCAAAATAGTGTTCATACTAAATGAGCCCTGACAACTTATACACGAATGAGATTCATGGGATTTTCGACGTTATACGCCTCTGATCTAAAGACATTTAAAATGACAATCACTAGTTGCACTTCCACAGTGAATCAGCTTGAATACACAAACCTTGCCTCATTGTTACATAGTCGTAAAAGCAACTCTAAATTGAATCAAACCCTTCTCTCGGATATAACAGTGAAGTTGACTTTGTAGCGTACATATCCAAAGTTGCTACAATTTGTCCCCGTCTACGTGAAGCTTGACAACAACTGTCAGCATCTTTCTCACAATACAATTTGGTATTCTTCAAATGCGACAGTCGCTTTAAAGACAGCATTCAGCGGAATTTTCATTTCTGAGCTAAGTCCTGCTCTGTGTAATTTATGACGACAAGCAGAATACAGAGAATTGTCATCTTCGTGCTGAGGTATTGTAGAGGAGGATACAGCTTGTTGATGGGGGAAAGCGGCTTAACGATGTGGTGAGCTCATGCAGGATCGCTCACTTAAACAAGCCTGCCTTGCATTATTGTTCAGTGAAAGTTGGAACGATTTCCTACAGCTCACCCATGAGGTTAGAAAATGTAGTGTGAACTAGATGGTGGTGATCAGCCATGGAGAAAAATAACGCGAATGCTTGTTTTTTTTTGGAACATACCATTCCCATTGTTAGAAGCAGAAGAATATCACTATACATGTTGAAGCTATCCAACTACACTGTAGACATTATTGACATACAACAGCCATTGTGCATAAAGTTGCGAAAACACTATCTAGCTGTTCAGACATAGCTAACAATCCCACTGGATTCCAGAAAAAAGGACGGGTCATGCAAAAAAAAACTTCAAGTGACCTTGTGCATCATGAATGGTCAAACTGAATAAAGAGCTGTTTTGGAAAATCACCTTTAGTACTACCTACTCAGACAAACCCTCGCTGGTCAGGCGCACCTGTTTGAGAGCTGCGCGAGAAGCGAGCTCTGCTTCGCTTCGCGCGGAACAAGAGGAAATAGTACAGTTTCGAAGACGCAGGTGGGTTAAGTCGCTCGCTTCTGCCGGAGCACAGTTTCGCTGGGCGCGGAGTAGACGAGGGACGATTTTCGAAGGACGCAGAAGACAAAAGACGCTCGCTCGGCGCGCGCGAGAACATCGCTCGGCGAGGGTGACAACGCAACTTCACCGGCAAGAAATACGAAGCACCATCAGTGGGACTCCGCCGGTTAGTGTGGCCAACAAGTTCGGTTTCTGAGGGAGTGAAACCAGTCTTTTCAACCGATAGCCCCCACTCAGTGAAGGGGAGTTCGTGGCGGGCATTTTTGTCAATATGGTCATGCGCCATCAGTACAGCAACGTCTGAACCCCTGTCGCTCAACGTTCAAAACTTGACCATCATCCGGTATTGACCGGTTGTAACGTCATCGCTGGGTGCGGTCGCCGATCTCACAAGGCGCGCGCGACAAGTTCGCTGGGCGCGCGCCCCAATCTCGCTTCTACCGGGGCCTTACCTGCGCGGTCAGCGAGATTGTCGCGCGCGCCCAGTGAGGGTTTGTCTGAGTAGTATACTCCAGTCCCGATGAATCTTCTGGTTATAAAGAGAGCAACACAACTAGTATTTTCATCACCTGTTTTAGTGACATGAATAGAAACATCGAACTAATTCAAAGGAGAGTACCGAGTATCCGCTGCATAGCTGATGGGTATGCTGAATGGGGGTGACTTGGCCAACGAAAAAGCTTCGCTTGTACATTCCATCTCTCATACTATATCATTCCATCTCTCATACTATATCATTTTATCTAATCAACGATCATAGTCGTCATAGTTAAGTGGTTGTTACGGTCTGAAGAGGGGTGCTTTTGCCGAGATAGCACCGATTAAATCTGGAAGTCGCGTTCCAATGAAAAATCAGGATTTCCCAAGGAAATTTCCAGCTACGATTTTTTTCACACCTGATACTTCATCAATCATTTGAACCGTGCTTTCTCGACCGTAATCATTCGGAAAAGAGAGGTTCGTACTCGATTCTCCGAAGTTCGTGAGAATCGCATCTTATTTTGATGTGCATACGTATTCTAGCACAAATACGCCACTTGTTTCTAGATGCACGTGTTCTACGTTAGCCTTCCCTGGGTCATCGACCAAGAGGAATACAACTGCAGTTCGCGTCCGTACTCTGAGTGGGTGAGCCGTGGCTCTTTCAATCCTTATCAGGGAACATATTATGGATTATCCGGAACTCTTTTCGTGGTGCGTTTGGCGACTTGTTTTTGAATTAAGCCAAAAATGAAGAGATCTTTGGTGATATTTGAATAGTTTGCAGATTCTGTATGTGTTGAGTCTAACAGGAATGGTTCGTGGACGGTTGCTTAAGATACCTTGCTATCGTCTCATGTTTTTCAATGGGATCGTCGATATTGTTGAGATAGGCGTTGGCTCATTCGCGTCCACTTATTTTCATTTTGTACGATTTTACTAAGGAGATTGTTTGATCACCACATTTCTAAGAGGTGCTGCCCTATTGATCTTTCAGACTGGTGCTGTTTTTTGTTCAAACATGACTGTGGATTGGATTGCAGGACACATGTGCTGGAGTAAGTTAATGAGACTATTGCTCCTACCTATATAAAGCATTCACGAAGCTATTTTTAACTCATGCAGTTCGAAAAAACACCAGGATATTTGTTTTTGAAGGTGTTTGGTGCGGTGCAACGTTCAACTGCTGTGTACTTGCGTTCAACAGAGTTGCAGAGATGATTCCAACAATGCGACCTCTCCGATTCCTTTTCAGAGGTCATTACTTCCAGCCGTTCAGCTCTTACTTTATTTTTGAGCCATTTTTTTAAGTTTTCAGGAAAGCTAGTGTTTTTATGGATGTTCCTTTCTATTTTATTCATGGTCGTCAGACCCTTTATAACTCGACCTATACCCTATAATACGGTGGTATCTTCTTATATAATTATTCCAGCAATCAGTGACGACATTGACTGGGTAATTTTTTGTAGATAACATTTGGAAAATTAGGGAAAGTGGATGGCAGAAATATTCCTCTAAAACTAGAAACGCAGTAAAACTAAACGGCAACTGAGGTTCATACGTTACTGGAGTGGCATCAGACGCCAATACCTATTGTTCGGCATATCTTAGCCAATCCATGGCGTCCCTGTATGTGATACCTTATCTTTAGGAGTTCTCCCACTACGGCTCTCTGTTTCTCTCTATTCACAATCTAAGTGTTTTGTTTACACTGGTGACGTTGTATGCAATACTTTGTTACTATGTGGTGAAGATGCGTCGTGTCACTAAAGGAGGGATTGATAAGATTCAAATACAGGTAAACTCTTGCGAAAAAAAAATGATTTTGGAAGAAGCATCTCAACGATCGAGATTGCAGCAACATCACATGACAATTTTGGAAGAAACCATTTTTAACCGTTACATTAACAATGAAGAAAGCTGCCGTCAAACATCTTCACCCTTATGTTGGACAGAAAACTTGGAAATCAAAGAAAGCCTGTTCATCATTTCATGATAATTCATTCATTTTGCTGCTATGAGCGATCATGGAACACCTTGGAAAGCGCTGCAGTTATTATCCTCTTCAGCGAATTCAGAAAAGAGCTGCCACTTGTATTTCTTCAAAAAAACCTGTACATTCGCTTCAAGTCGAGAGGTGATAGGTCTCATCAGAAATGAAGCATCATGCAAAGAATCATCATACGTACAATATGCATATAGGCCAGGTCCTGCAAGTTAGGGAAATGCTCTTAAAATAAGCCAGGAACCCAACAGTCTTCCACTGCCCGTATTGAAACTGCCAATCTTGTCGTGCTCGTCGGTAGAAAGACCTCTCTTCGGACAGCCTTCTTTGAAACAAAAATAACTGTAACCTAGCCCTCGACGCGCTCATATAGTCTTCTTGTCATGCTACTTGGGATGGCATTTATTCTAATAGCGAATTACCTGAGCATCATTTCCCCGTACATCTTACATTCTGACTGAGAAAGCGTTGGAGATTTCCAGCAGACGTGATAGGGTGCTTAACGAAGGTACAAGAACAATGATTGCTGTCAAAAACCACACAAATCCTGTCCTCCATCAAGGTTTATCATGAGCGAGAAATGATTCTTTCTGGATTCAAACTATATTAGGTTGTTACTTATAAAATGTCGGATTTTATAAGGGATCAGTTTGACAGTCGGTGTCTTTGAAGTTTTAATAGTTCACTTCTTATCTTTATTTTCTTTATGAAGGCACATTTCTTTCTCTTCTAGTGTCATTTTCTTGTTTTTGATCGACTTTCAAATTTTTGTCCAAGACCAACTTTCATGAAACGATTCTATAACCAGAAATCCTGCCACTTTAGAACGTGTGCTCAAGTGCGCTCAACCGCGGAACCGCTAGAGCAGAAACAACTCGAAACAATGTAGAAATGCTAAGGAACGGTAAAGCTAGCTAATAAATGCATTAAACATTTCTTGTCAAGAAGTCCCTTTGGCTTATACCAATTTGCCAAGTCGACATTGTGATGAACTCGAATAACGAAGACCTCGAAGCTGAAGCGAGAGCGGGTAGGTGTCGAACTGGGCCTTTATGAGCAGAAGGGCTCTTTATTCGCGATTAAATAAAACTGAGGTTTCTAAGGCAAAACTACAAAGTAAAGTGGCTCGATAAACGAATTTTTCACAGATTGACGCTCCTCGGACAAACTTTTGAAATTTCCGCGGGGCCATCTCTGCATCTACCACGGGTGACTTGCTCCGCGGGAATTCCGGGATCTAACAAGAGTGGTGCAATCAATTTATTATGGATTCAAACGTAACTCGACTAATGAGGCAGAATCGATCAGCATGTGTGCCGTTTCACTGTGCTACGCACCTGCGTCAGGTTTCGACTTCAATGATGAAGTGGAAAAATTTCTTTTTGAGCTTTGACTTTCTTTTTGAACTTTGACTTTTTTGAAAAATTTCTTTCTTTTTGATGAGAACCTATCAAATGTCCGTAGTTAGGAGAATATTCGCAGGGGTACATTTATATGGAACGATCTTCACCCGGAAATCGACATCATGGGAGTCATTATTAGATTACTCCACAGTAGATTTTAAAGGAAAACAGTCGAAAAACTTACTAAACTATGACTGAAAACTATGACTTCTTACCTGGCTAGCTGAAGCCAGGCAAGAACATGCCACTACAAAAATTGGTTGAAAACACGTTCTTCGATATGTTACTATCTTGAATCGTTCTATTCGTCTTGAAGATCCGCCGAATCCTCATCCCAGAACAATCCTCATCACGTTATCCTTTCAGAAGTTCCGCGGAGTTTGTGAATGAAGTCAAGGCTCCGCAGAAGTTCCGAAAGTTCTGGGTGCTTCACGTGCCTCACGCATTTGATAGTGAGTCAAGACCTGCGGAAGTTCCAAAGCTATGTGCTTTTTTCTCTGCGTCTCCAATCGAAAACTCTGCGGAAGTTTTGCGAGCTCCGAGTCGATGTGTCAGGTCATTTTTCCGCGAAAGTTCTGAAAGTCGGGCTCAACTAGCAGGCTCCGCGGAAGCCAAGAAAGTTTGTCAGTGTCAAAAATGAGTGCAAGTTTTCGACCACACCAGAGTCACTGTACAAGGCAAACCTTGCTTGACTTGGCTACATTTCCTTCCAGGGGTTAGCCCACTTCTCGATAGAGAAGATAGCTGATTTTCAACATAATGTTAGCAACGCTCTTCGCCACTTTATCGCCGTTCGCTTTGCATAGTTCCAGCTTGTTGATACGGTTGATATGGCAAGGGTGTGCTGATGGTATAGGGGCATATTTTCATTGCCTGTATCACATCTTTTTTGAGGAACGATACTCAAAACTTCGTCTGTCAAAATCGGACGTTTCATACTTGACGACCTAATAACATGAAAAATATCACATCAAAGTGCATTCATCACATTTTCAGCTCTTCATCCAATCCCTTCTTATTTGTTCAACAACTGCTTTTACAACGATTGTTTATACGTACCTAGAACTTTTCCCTGTACCTAGAGGTGTTGTTATAACAGCGAATATAGTGTGGCAGCTTCGCCATGGTGAGGAATTCATTTTTACACAAACACATGCAATGCAACATTCATATCACTTTTTAACTGGTCTAACGAAATAACTCTTAATATAATGATTCATTTGAAGGAGTGCATGGATTCGTATACATATACTTCAATTCGCATATACGAAGAGAGGTGGTGGCCTTGTTCACTAGATCATCACCAACAGCAAATGTAGTAACGGTAACCTCAACAACCAGAGTTACACGTGTGGATTAGCGCAGGATCTTCTTATGTGATGTGCACCATTCCACAGATTGAGCATGACCAAACCATGACTCTGCTCCTTTCCTGAAATGAGCTAAAAACCAGGTGTTTATACGGTAAATTAGGAATACAAGTGTGACTGAACTTTTGAGAATAGCGTTCTCATGGGCGAGCGCTTTCCGTGGTCAGTCAACATTTATTTTCCTTTTTCCACTCGAAATGCTAGTTTCCGTTATGTTACTCCACCTTCCATTTGCAATTGTTCGGAGCTTTGTTTGAGTTTGTTTGTCTTTTAACCAGCCACTGTTAGTTTTTTTAATCATGTTTATTGTTTTCAACTGTCATTGTTCCACAAAAGAGATCTGTTCGGCCGTTGTGTGCGTAGAGCACTAGCATTTTATTAGTTTGTTACTATCCAGACGCTTGCTTCTTACGAATCACTCTCAAAAATATAATGCGGTATGCGGTGAAAACCGCTTGGTCAGCAACACACACTAACGGGTTCTTCGAAAAAAATTTAGGGGAAGGATGTATTTCTTCGTGCTGTTTCATTAAATCAGCTCCTACGACAAAGCGAGTGAACACAACAACAGTAAGCTGAGTGCTTGAGGATTATATCCTTATTAGATGTGTACGTGTGGGCATAGTGAAGCCGTAAAGGTTTGGAAGAGGACCAGTTGCTTTCCATGATGAAGAAGCCAAAGGCAACTATGATCTATGGGGTAACTCCAAACCGCGGCACCAAAATAAAACGGCCATAGAAGATGAATTGTGTTGTATTTTGAGATGATGTCGTAAGATATCTGCATATTGGCCCACATTGAATAAAAGACAAATCTATATTTGGAGATGTATTCTACATGTTGTGAGACAGTTCACGAGACGCTAAATAAAGTCTCAGCCTTCAACACGAGGGTGCTCGAGGTCCATCCCGTAGTCTATTTTTTGAATGTTCTCAACCTAAAGGATTCTTCGTGATGCTTCTAATGACCTTACGCTCAGTCAAACTGCCGGAAATTACGCAGCAGGACAGGCGTTTCGGAATATCCGCAGCAGAAACGCAGGGAAAACGCAGAAGAGAGTGGTTGCCCCCAAGTCCGGAATTTCCGCAGCAGGACACGTGATCTAATGATGTGGCACATTGATCGATTGGCCATATTTGCTCCGAACCTTCATTACTACGTACTACCTATGCAAATCATCATTGTTGCTCGTCATCTGTCTCATTTCATCTCAAGTTCAAATTTTCCATATTCCACAGTTTTTATGTACAGGCTAGCGAACTGATCAATTCACGACTACATACTAACTTTGCAATACACTTCATTAAAACTTTGCAATACACTTCATTGCAGTATACTTCACGATATTGGGTAAAATTTTCGCAATTTTCCTGCTTTATAAGGAGGTTCTCTTGTGATTAGTGTTGCGCATAAAACTTGCAGAAAGATAGAAGAATATTTCGAAAATTTCAAAGAAACCTCCAGGACTGTTTTGTGTGTTTCCTACATTTTGAAAGAATAAATGCTCTAAAAACACACATGTGGAGTCCAGGGAGCGAAGCATTAGTGGTTCCTTCAAAGTCTTCTGGGCTGGGGCTCATCAAACAATAACCAAGCAAACCCAGGCTAGCAAACCAACTTTTGCCGTCTGCGCCTCTTAGCACTACGTAGTCAATACGATAACCAATCACACTGGTCATCCTTGGTTTCCCTGGCTATCGTTTCATGAATCTCAGCCTTGGCCAGGGGTAAACTGTACTCAGCTCTGCTCTCTCACCATGTTTTCAACAAGGTACAGTATGTTTCTCAAAATTTACAGAAACGCTTACGACATTTTTTTTTCAAAAATCTGGACAGCGCGCGTGACGCCAAATTCAAACGATAGGAATGCATCTGTGAGCAAGGTGGTGAAGGAGGGGCCTTGGAAACATAGGACACCATCCGAATAGGGCGGAGGGCCTAGGACACTACTCATTGTGTAGTATCGATACGGATATCGATTTATCGATCGATTTTATCGGTTTTCTTCAGTTTAGCTCCAATCCAAATCGAAACGGGCATACTAGGGTAATCCACCACGCTGATCACGAATCTGGGGGCCACTTTGCACCGCGAGGTTATTGATTTATTGGTTTCATTGATTTTTCGCAATTTGTGCTGCAAGTTTAGCGAGACCGTACCCACAGGGGTTTTTCACCACGCTGATCACGAATCTGAGGGCCACTTTGCACCGCGGGGTTATTGATTTATTGATTTCATTGATTTTTCGCAATTTGTGCTGCGAGTTTAGCGGGACCGTGGCCACAGGGGTTTTTCACCACGCTGATCACGATAAGTACAATTCATCTCAACTTTGAGTATGGCTCAAACCACCAACTAAAGCAGAAGATAGATTGAGGAATCAATCTTGTGACGCCTGCTCGAGGTTATCATGGTGATTCGTAGCGGGATGTTGATGTGGTTGGCATCGCATTCACCCATAATATCATTAACAGAGTGAATGATGCCGGCCTCAGACTCGCATTTTGGGTGCAATGAGATCTTGCTGGGAACTGAAACTTAACGTCTTCTACTCTCATAGAAAAATCCTCAACACATCCGCGACAATGCGGATGTTTGTGTTTCTGGACCAATGTGGATTTGTGCCTTCATTCTATGAACTGGTCGGTAATAAGGGCATGTTTGGTCCACCAGAAACGAGTATGAAGTTTATTTCGCATGCTGAGGCTTTCTTCCAACGTTACAGTATTCATACTGTAGAAACTATACCTATGGTACGCCCTCAATCTGTACATGTAAAAGTGAAAGTTTGTATGTAAGTATGTGTGTATGTATGTACAGTACCGGCCAAAATTATATAGCCTTTTGAATTTTCCTGCACTACTTTTGGTAAGTACGGTTTTGCATGGGAAGAAATGTGAGCAACTTTTTGTTACATGGAATTCTGGGTGCACTGTGATCGACTCAACATCGTAGCTGAAAAAAGAGTTAGCTAATTTGGCAGAAATTCTTACATTGGCTTTCTACTAAAATGACCTCAAGTTTGCTTCGTATGCTTTCATTTATGATCTGAAAGCACACGTTTTCATCCAAGCATGAGTAGAGTCTATGACGAAGAGCCCAATTCTTGTTAAAGTACTGCCCATGAAAGCCCTTCTGTGGTCTTTTGAAGATGCTGCTAAATTTCAATCATTGATCTTTGTGAATAGAAATTTTGTCTAAAGGAAACTAGTTGATAAAATGGTGCATTCTCATTCTCTTTCTATAACCTGTGAGTGTCTACAACACCCTTAAAAATATGAGCTTCGAAGCTTCACCCTGAATAAAGTTATGCGTGAAATGGAGAAGATTTCAAAAGGCTATATAATTTTGGCCGGTACTGTATGTATGTAATGAACAGAAATCGCGGAAGGCGAACCGATCCGGACCAAATTTCGCATACACATCCTTTGCGGGCCGGCGGAGGTTATAGGCTACTATTCGCAGGAAACTATCAAATGATTTATCGATTATATCGATTTTATTGATTTTTCGTTATTTTTGCTCAAGGGCCGGTGGCTAGATGTTTTCTGAGGTATCCCAGTACGCTGAATGCGAATATGACAAACATTTTGCACGAAATATCGATTTGTCGATTTCATCGATTTTTTCCATTTTCGATCGGGGACGGGCAAGAACACGTCTACTGGGGTTTCTCAGTGCGCTGAACACGAATACGACAACCACTTTGCACGAATTATCGATTTGTCGATTTCATCGATTTTTGGCTCTTCTGCCTAATCGGGTGGTGAAGACATGTTTCCTGGGGTTCACCATGATATGAATATGACGACCACTCTACATCGATTCAATGTCAACGAAATAACTTTGCTAACTTTTCGCCCACTGGTCGATGGGGAAGGGTTACCTGGGCATCGCTAACATGCGGATCACCAAAATGTATTTATTTATTTATTTATATGTGTGAGAGATAGCCGAGGTAGTAAAACACCTGAGCGAAGCCGGGTACGGCAGCAAGTAACTGTATGAAAATGCTTTGAGGTATGAAAAGATGTCATCTTCGCGCCCAGCATGTCAAATAACCCTGCTTTTTAATGTTTCACTGGGAGAAAATACGTCTACAGTACCTACATTGGACGTACGGTACCGCTAAAGTACTGCGCCACGGCAGAAAATGGATGTCATATTCGTGATCAGCGGGTGGACTAACCCTAGCAAGAAAAATATGGGAGGTGTTCTCAGAGAAAGAGTTAAAACAATCACGGGTGGGTCGTACTGTTCGTTATAAGTCGAATCACAATGTTCTACTTGTAGATTCTGGGAGGGCGTGCTCCCTCCTCATCCAAAATGAACAAGGGATTTCATGAAATTAATCTATAGTGGGTGAAGAATTGATTAGTTGTTTTCTTGTTTTTTTTTTTTGCTTCATATGCTGAGGGAGTATAGTTTATTTAAAATGTTTGCTCCGATTATTTTCCCCTCAAAGGCTCATGCTTTTATTACTGCTGGATAGAGTGTCTGAATGTGCTCGCTTGATGGCCGATTTTCACCCAATTTGCTTTCGAGTATCGTTTCTGGTAAACTTACTGGAATCAGTTTTAAAACAACTCTGAAATTCCGGCTGGTCTGACTTCTTCTTAGTGAGTAACCCCGTTTTTATTCCGTCTATCTCCACTGCTAACGTTGTGTACTAAAATTGTGTGCGGCGCAAAATTCGAGAAGAGCCAAATAATTCCATAAATTATTTCAAGAAACGAGAGTAAAAACATCCAACAAACCAAAGATCACCTGCGAGCAGCAGCAAACAGCCCAGCAAATAGGACTAGCCCACAGCAACCTGGCTGCTTATCGACCTTTGCCTACTTTCTGACAAATAAACAAGTTTCGGTGTTCTTTCTACTTCACAACGTGAAGCCATCGACTGTCTGACTAATCGAACAAGACCCGGACGTTTTGTAAAAAAAAATCGTTAATTTGCTGCACCGATCCCAGGCTATGCACATACATATAATAAGTTCTTCTACTCACGACGATATCTGTGAAGACTTCAAAGGATGGTACGAGATCTTGAACCGCACGTTTACGGATGGAATATTACTTCTACGTAAAAAGCAGAAGGGTTTTCAAAAACACTGGCTTCATAAAAATAACATGTAACTCTACCGTGAACTAAAAGAATAAACATTCATTGTCATGCTAGAAAGGCCTATTCAATTCCCCAATGTTCGAAGATTTTTGTTGTCATGCAGGACATACATATCGATGACTTGTGTCTTCACAGCAGAGAAGGCACCAGGCTCATTTGGTGATGGCTTCTCAGATTCAAAGTGATTACTGATATTCCCCTGCAAAAACAGAACAAATGCATTGTTTCTGCAATTTTGTACGTGGTTCAGGAAGTGTCACACGCTGAAAATTAGTTTCCATTCTTGCGAGACTTGGATATGGTTCTAGACCACAACGTCAGTGTTTCCCTAAGCAAAATCACATGCGTGACATACATATACGTGTGTACAAATATCGCGACTTTTACGTCTGCTAATCCAGAGATGTCTGTTCTCAGGTTCTGCTTTTGTTCGATGATGATTGGCGTCCAGCTCGTTTTATTTTCTCTTCCTCATGCCTTATTTATTGTTAATTGTGTTGGGAAGCATGTTGATTCATTTCCGAGTAGCAAAGCTGTCCAGACAACGACTACAAAATTTCTCAAAGTGATTTCTGAATGTGCACAGACATTACTGAGAGAAAAAATTATTGATTCTTATATGTGGTCATGCCTCATCCCGACTTATTGGCTTGATCTTCTCACCACCATGACACTAGAGGATGGCTCGGAATTACGGTAACAACACGCGCATTGCTCTATAGAAACTTGTTTTGCTCTGTAGCTGTTAAACTTTGTAACAAATTAACCAGTCTCTATGTAGTAACTATAGAAAATATCACTAGATTTCGTCGATATTTGAATACGACTTGCGTTCAAATTCTAAAATTGTGGTTTATACAGCGATGATGATTTCTAGACTGCAAATGCCGGAGGAAAGAAAATCGATACTTCACACACGATTTTCTTGTTTTTTGCAGTTTTTCCAAGCAGATCCTTCCTGCCGTATTGAGGTGTTTTGGCATGTATACATGAAATAGTGGTTTGCAGATGAAACCATTCTACCTCAACATTCCCTGGATCATCGACCAGACGGAATACTACTGCAGCTCCCGCTCGCACGCTGAATGGCAGAGCCGTGGCTCCTTCAATCCGTACCAAGGAACATATTTCGCAATATATGGCCTGATTTTCATAGTAGGCGTAGCAAACTGATCACATTTTACATTACATTTTAACAAAAGCTGAAAGGTCGTAGCTCATTATCGAAATATTTCCAGGCTCTGTACGTGTTGTCTCTGATAGGGATGATTCGTGGGCATCTACTGAAAATTCCTTGCTATCGCCTCATGTTTTTCAATGGATTTGTCGACATAGTTGATCTAGCCGTCGGTTCATTCCTCACTTCATTATTTCACTTCGTAGGATCTTTGGAGAGAACGTTTAGTCGCAAAAATGTCATGTGTGTGCCTACTTTCAATCTTTCAGACGGGTGCCGTCTTGTGCTCTTCGCTTACACTCGACTGGATTGCAGGGCAACTGTCCATTAGTAAGTTGGTACTTAAGGCGAAGGTAGTTTTGATAAGCGATGATGTGTGATGATGGCTTTTTTGTTAAGCTGCTTGGAGCGGAGCAACATTCAATTGCGTTGTTCTTGGAATCAACAGAGTTATGGAAATGATCCCAGCAATGCAACCATTTCGTATTCTCTTCAATGGTTTGCTGTCCTTAGTGATGTTTTCACCGAGGTATTTGTTTTTGTACTCTCAGGAAAACTACTATTTGTCTGGATGTTCCTCTCTGTACTGTACATGGTTGGACGTTCGTTCGTAACTAGATCTGCACCGTTCAATACAGCTTTGGCAGCTTTTGTTGGTCCTCCATTCATCAGTGACGATAGTGAATGGGTGAGTTTCAGCAATTGTATTAATAATGTACTTGTAAATGAGTCTAATCTTTGCGAAAACTATGGATTTAACGAATGTTATGAGTTGTTAAAACAGAATCGTTCAGTAGTGATATTAACTGCAGGAAGCTGATCGTTACGCTCCTTTGTTCCAAGCTATCCAGAATATGCGTTTTGGTGGTCCTTGTGACGATCTATGTAATTCTTTGCTACTATTTGGTGAAAATTCGTCGTGTTTCTAAAGGAAAGATCGACAAAGTTCAAATACAGGTAGATGCTTAGACAAGTATAGAACATCACTTTAAAACAAAAAGATACATCTAATCCAGAAGGGAGTGCACAGTATTGATTCTGTAAAACAAAAAGATACATCTAATTCAGAATGGAGTGCACAGTATTGATTCTGACTCTCCTCACTTTGGGTGTACATTACTGTATTGTGCTTTGGAAGATCTCATGGCTTGAAGAAATTCCCTTCGGGGACTAGAAGTGAAGAAAACAAAATTGAGGGATTTTCTGAAAAATCGAACTTGTTCGGCCGTAAACGTTAGATGTCAAACTTCGAGGGCTAGAGGGACTAATGCACTGTATATATTGGATGGCTTGGATTTTCTGCGACATCTGCCACATTTTTATCCGAAATTGAGTTTCTCTGCTGAATCGAAACATCAACAAGGAATGTTGTAGCTATTACGACCGGTGATCAGTGGGAATCTACTGGGCTTTCTCTCGATCCCTATCAGAACTTCAGTGCTACACATCCAATAACTTGGGTCTCCAACTTTCGAGATGACCCTCTTTAGAAGGATTTCCTATAAGAAGCTAACGCATGAAATGTTGGTAGCGAGGAGTGCGCAGTGCTGGAGAACATGTGCTCGATTGAGCAGATTTTCCCGGCTAAGATTTTAAATCTCCAGGACACATATATTTGGAGAGTATGGGCTAGCTCAGTCATGTAGAGGATAAATGTTCGCTCGTTTTGAGCGTTTAACGGTGACAAATCAGATAAAGAACAAGTGCTGAATTGGACAGGCGACATTGGTTACTGTAGTAATATCGACCATAAGTCTGCGGCAGAGCATCTTGTGCGAGTCCTGATATAATGTTATACTTCTTTTCCTGTACTTTGCTTTCGGCGGCGCCGAAAGAGCTTCTTCAGAAGCGAGCTAGCTGTCTGGGTTTGCATTGTTGACGCTCAGTATTCATCCTTATCTCCACTGCCGACTTCCCGCAAACGGTATCCTTCATGTGAAAGGAGACAAGAACCCCTTTTTGGCCATCCGACATGTTAAAATCGCAGGCTCGCGAGGTTCCATTACTTTTCAAGAACAAAAGACTCGGTCATACATGGTATACAAGGGAAGATTATTATGAGTAGACTCAACAGCGATAAAGTGCTCTTTACAAGGATGAAACGATGTGAGGGTGATTCATCAATAAATACCTTCCCAGCTTTTCATACAATCACTGCTCATCTGTTCAACTACTGCCTTCACAGCAATTGTTTACAGCTACCTTTTCCTTTTTCCTGTTCCATGAAGTGTTGTTATAGCAGCGAATGTTGTGTGGCAGCTTAGCCATGGTAAGAAAATTCGTGTTACGCCATTCAATTTACGCAAATATGGGTTATAAGCAATAATTTTTACTAATACTAATATTATCATATTGATTTATCTACTTCATAAGTAGGCTTTCCAAGCTGTTGCATAGGAGCCGCACTGCATGAAACGAGTTTTTTGAAGGAGTACATGGATTGATCTACTTATCATTCAATGCGCATATTCGAAAAGAAGTTGTGGCATTGTTTATCAAGTCACCAATGGCATTGTTCATCAAGCCACCTCCAACGGTGACACAATTGACGACGACGACCTCAGTAATCAGAGAAACAAGAACGGACTAGGCTGGATCTCCATTTGCGTTGTGAAATACATTCTTTTTTGCTTCGTATCTCTACAAGAACAATTCGTTTTGCTGCAATTTCGCTGATTTTCCATTTTGTCGTGCCTGAACCGAAAGGGCAGCACGCGGCGCTGTTATCACTTCACTAAACGTTGAATGGGCAGAAGAGTAACGCGGTCGATTCTGAGAGAAAATTGCTAAATAACACGTCCCTGTTGATGAAAATTACCTTGCGAAATAGTTCGTCGTCATTAGAATTTGGGTTTGAACACTCCAAGAAGCAGAAAACGAGTTAGGCGCTAAGCTTCTGCGAGCTATACTCAGGGACTTTACTTATCACTCCACGTCCAGTCAGGCGCATGTCGTTGAATGATAAGTCTCTTCCCAGAAAGGCGCGAGGTGCCTCTTGCAGCGACTGAGAGTTTGGCCAAATTGGAATACAAATCGCCGCTCGCCTTTCCACGGGCAGGCAGAGAATGCGGCGCAGTTTTTGGCAATGAGAATACCTATACGATCAACGAGATCAGCTGAGGTGTATGGCAAGACATGCGTTTTCCTTGTCGAGGAACTCATCCACGCCATAGTAGATTGCTCTTTCAAAAAGGGTTTCTTGAGAGTTCGATTGGAAATGATACATATCGTTGGACACAGCGCGTCGAGTAGGTCCAGATTTGCCGATGTCCCAGGTTCGAAAATGAGATGAAACATTGCTTTTAATGTATATTCCACTGCGGAAGTAGAATTTGTGCCCCATTCAAGAGTAATAAAGAATTCGATACAACTGAGCATCTTCAGAGTGGGTACCATTATCTGGAGCAATGATATGCTGGGAAGATGAATCAGCGAGGAAGTTAAGACGTCAGTAGTTCAGACTGTGGGCTGCTACAAATTAATCCCTCGTAAAATGGGAAAATGTCAACAAAGAATGTGTATTTGAGTCTTTTTTCATTGAAACTAAACCGGAAATACAGTGATTTGGAACAACTTAAGTTCTCTTCTCTAGTTTTTCAGTTTTCTTGCGAACTCCTCGTTGTAGGTGTTTCTCAACAGTGCCAAGTCCCAGATTTCGACCTCAGTGAATAATTCTTTCCAAAGTATTTTGATCCCCAATTAGACAAGCACATAGGGGGATTCGCAGAGAACAATGTGAAAAAATATGCTTCCATGATGCGAGATAGTATTTGCCCCTTTTTACGTATTATTTCGTCTGTGTGAAAGGTAGACATGCAAGCACAGCGAACATCAGGAGATTGTTGGAAGCACGGCGTTATCCAGGCTGGACTGAGGTGTGGTGCACAGTAGCGGCCAAAAAGCTATGATCAGCGATCATATCAACCAAGGACTTTGTGCTACACGCCAACTATGGACTTAGCTATCTGAGGCAAATGTGGATACACATTGAAGCTCTATGAGGACTGCCGAACAGCAGCTTAGCATGGGCAGTAACTCAATTCGAGGCGTCCTCTCCCCGCTTCTGTTCATTTTATACACAAAGGAACTTCCATCGCTTCTAGTCGTGGATCACAAGGTTAAAGTCGTTGCATATGCGGATGATATAAAGGTGTATGGAACCTATTCGAATTCTGACAGAGATGTGGTGACAAATGCCCTTAGAATCTCTCTTGCAAATATTTTGACTCAGGGTAAACTTAATGACATTGATGTGAATCTTAAAAAGAGCTCATGCATTACCTTCACAAAGCAGCCCTTGGGAAGCCGTTCCCTGGCTTTGTATTCGCATACCGATACGTTGTTACCTAGACCAACCGTTATTCGTGACTTAGGTGTGCTCATAAATCCAAAACTTTCACCTCGCGATCACGTAATGGCTGTGAAAAGCTTAGCATTGCAAAAAATTTACTTACTGTTCCGCAACGTGAAACATGCGGAGGCAGGAGTTTACGTGAAATTATACAAATCATATATTTTACCTATACTAGAGTATGCGAGCCAAGCATGGAGCCCATCCTTACGCAAGGACATTGTGAACATTGAAAAAGTGCAAATGACATTCACACGTATTCTCTTCTACAGACTCTTTCCGAGTCCTGACTATCCCCAGAGTCTCCCATCCTACAAATCTAATTTACAAAAATTCAAAATGCACAGTTTGTTCTACCAAAGAGTTTTTGCCGACTTAATGATGGCATTTCGAATTCTCAAACTCAAAACTAAGTTGAAACCCAGCGAATTCTGGGTATGGAAGCCATGCTCTGGGCGCAGAGGTACTTTCAGTTTCCAGTATCCATCCCCTGCTTCCTCTCACTCCCTTTTCGATGAGTCTTTCTTCGTGAGGACCTCAAAATGGCTTCAGAAACTACCAGATCCTCTATTGTCAGCGGCAAATAGCTTGTGCTTCAAGCAGAAACTCAAGGGATATGATATACTTAATCTACTTGATATGGACGATTTAGGGGCATCCTGACTATTAATAAGGTTTTTTTTTCTTGTTCGTTTTTCTTTTCTTTCTTCGCATTTCAGTGAATCCGTCTTGGTGAAATCACGCATCTTCTCGACACCCCTCGTTCAAGATCAGATTCGTTGCTTCCCGAGATCCCTATTAGCGGTTCCACCTCATTGCAACACTTTTTTTCCTATTTTAGCGAGAAAGTGTTTATTTTTGTATTCTCTAGAAAGTTTATTTTGTCATTCCACTTCACGAACTTCTCCCTTCCAGTTCTCCCGCAACAGTCCAGTAAAAAATGACTATCAATACAATCTGTTTGCAGACGTGATGAAACATGCTTATTTTCCTACACCATGAGAAATCTACGCTGTTCCCTCTCAAAAAGGTGCTGAATGAAATTGGTTAATCGGGGCTTGGATCAGCTAATCTCTGGCACCGGGTTCGCTGGTCATTCCTATTGAATGGGGGTAATAAAAGCACCTTTATTGGGACGAACATCCGTATGAAATCTACTCTCACGCTGGTTCGGTAGTGTATTCGCCTATTGCTGGCTATTTTGAGACTATCTGCAGGAGTTCTGTGAAGTCTAGTAGTTGAATTTCTGAATTGATCAAACTGCTTGCATCACTTCTGTTTTTTTTTTGTCCTTTGAACCATGTTTGTTTCTGTTTCCAGTTGTTCTACGTTATATAGGTTTTTCGATGCTGATGGAGCGTCGTTTGTTGTGACGCATTATAAATAAATAAATAAATAAAATTAAAGCTACATTATCGCGTCTTAACTTCAACATCCTCGACTTCCATGGATTTTGTTCTGTATCTCCACTCCCACCTAATGAAAGAGAGGAAGAGTTGACACAGATTGGGCACAAATTTGTCTATTATATCCGCCAGAATGTTACTGCTAAACTATCCTTTGATGCTCAAATGGGGGGGGGGGGACAAAATCAACTGACCGAATTCAAACCAGTTTCGTTGTATCCTAAGAATATCAATAGCATTACATTTCTTATTTGCATATCGGAACTCTTGTTAGTAGCTGGCATCATAGAAGCATTCCCCGCCGGAATAACTGCTTTTTGGCCGAAATTATTCAAAAAAGCTGTTTTATTGGGCTTGTTGGCAGTTCATTTTTTTATGTTGAGAAAAGGGCTACGGGACGCTACTTCTATAACAAATTACTCACTTATAATAGGATTCAGAATGACTTCTTCTCGAATTAAAATGGGGTGGTACAAAAGGGGAACCTACTTTGACCCACATCATATCTTCAAATTTTGTATGAATGGCCAAATCCGTTTTGACAAAACATTTCCCCTCCAGCAATGCCAACGATAATATCCTTTTGATCGCTACTGTATGTGATATGGTATGAGGTATAACGTGTTTTACATTCCCATTCACAGAACACAGTTTTCTTCTTCGCTCATCACATGAATGCAGCTAGGCCCTAGCAGAAATTGTTGCTGGACCCTGACGTACGTTGGTGATAGTCACAGGGTCGTGAAGAGATTTTGTAAAGTCCCGCAGGTTTACTAGATGGCGTCGAATTTCGGGATTGAATACTATAAGGATAACACTGAAACACACCATCATTGAGAAATATATTGCGAATGTCTCGCTAAGATTACAGGGTGCGACTTATGTTCTCGGACAAGAAATTTTGATTTAATATTTCTTGGGCCTATCATTGGGATCCCCCATCCCAGGTACTCCCTGCACCTAACGTCTCCACAAGTTTCGAGACAGGAATGCCAGGCTACGAAGACAGAACCACTTTTGACCATGGGCAGAAAGCTGCCCCAATTCTTAGGAAAAGAAGGTATAGGTAACGTATCCTATCTGAATTCTACAGAATTCCTCTATCCTCCAGAACCCCTGCTGATCCACTTCTCCGGTAAAATCGCTGCCAAATCCATCGCGACCTTTTCACAAAATTTGGCAAGGCGCTTGTGGGCTTGTAATGATTCTAGAACTAATCAGATTGTGCATGCAGTCGTGATACGTTTCCAAGCTTCCTAAATAATGTTATCATAACAAAAACCGCTTTGATAGGATGAGTTTTCACATGAGATATAAAGAAAAGTTCTTGTCCGAGAACATAGGAACCGAGAACCCTGTATAAGATTACTTACCCTCCTCCAGCATGCGATAAACCCCATATAAAGGTCGTGCAGAGAAACAATTCAAAATCCGTTCGCACGACACGTGATATCAAATGGAAACATATCAACATGAATGCATAGATTAAGGAGTTCATGAAAGCCTGAAAAGTACACAAGTAATGAGGTTCAACACATTTATCAGTTGCAACAAAGACTGCTCTCACTCAATCCACAACTCGCTCGTAAGAACCAGAGCTAGGTTTCATAAACGCGTGGCTAGGCGCAACCTTGCTAGCAAGCTAACATTGATGTTCTGTGCCGCTACGCACTACGTACTCTATTCGAACCAATAACGCCAGTCATTATAGGTTTGTTTGGTTAACGCTTCATAAATCCCAGGCTATCGCGCTTCCAATCGCGGCGACCACATCGGTTTTGGAACGATCTCATCTCGACGACTGCGTCAGCAACACGTCGTCTTCAATCGACATTTGCCAAAATCAGCGTCGCCGGGGTTGCAGCTTCATGCTCTTCGAATGGTATAGCAGAGGCTTATCTGTCACGATTCAGCCAATAAAACCACCGTTATACTGTATGTACAGCTGTTTTATTGGATGAGGTGTGACAAATGGGAAGGAGCCAAACTATGCGGTCCACAGCATGGAACAAATTCTAACCTAAATCGATAGGATGTTAATGGTATAACGAAATGCGTCTCTGCCCACATGATCTGTATGTTATCTTACTCTATGCCCACATGATCTGTATGTTATCTTACTCTATATAAAGCGCAGACCCCCCCCTCCCCCCATCGCCGCGCGAGGGATGACAGGTCATGCTGTCATTGATCGCCTAGCCATGTCCCACCTCCTTCGCACGCCACCACAGGCTCAATCGCGGAAATGGACACGCCCAATGACACGCCCATGGTATATGTATGTGTACAACATGGAAATCTTCAATTAGAACGTGCAAACTCCAAACAAAATGGGATATTCTGGATGTCAAAGGTAGAAAGTGGTGACTGCTGTTGAGTTGAATGTGATTTCGCAATCCAGGCCATGGATCACCCTGATACAGGAGAGTTGAACGGAAATTTCTATTGCAATCCACTCAAAGTGTTACGTTATGAAAATAACTAGGATTTAGCTGTCAATAGAACATATCGTTCACAATTGATTTAATATTGTGATTGAAGGAATAGAGTCATTTACATTTTTCTCCTGTTAAAAAGTTGTTTATGCCGAAACCATAAAAGTCTGGACTCTCAGCGCAGCACATATGGCAGATCATGGTCATGCAACGTCGCTACAGGAGAGGTCGGCGCACCACCTGTTAGGTTGGTACAGGGAGCAGGAGAAGCGGACGAAAATGAGAATGGTGAATTTCGTGGATGCGCAAGTAATCACAGCAAAACAGTTGGAAAAGCGCTTGAGAGTGGCCGTCGAACAATTGATATTTTGCATATGGGTTAGTGTGGATGTCGCTGGGTGAGCTGAGTTTGGCGAACGTAAAAAAGAAAGTATTTCTTTTCGAAGCGGGTGGAGAGGAGGGAAAGCATGTGTCGTCCGTTTTCTGACAGTAATATGTCCGTTTTCTGACAGTTCTGCAAAAGCAGTAATTGTAAAGCCCTTTGTTAGGGAGTTTGATACGTTAGTATTGAAATTACACATGCGAGGAATTTCTCTGCCAAAAGTTTGGTCATGTTCACCTGCGTGAAGAAAAGCAGTTCCTTTCTTTGTCGTCGCGACATATCATTGTTTTGGTGAGCACTTTTCTCGTTGTTCGCTTTACGAGCCAGTATGTTCTAAATGCTTACAGTTAACTGGATGTCCATAATCTTTTAGTTACAAATGTCATGTGAGCTGACTATAACTGACCTTTGTCATTGATCTCAGTTGTAAAAGCGTTATGATATCAACAGCGCCAACCACCAAAAACAAACAAACGTTGTATCCCATGTCAATATGAAAAGACAGCCACACACTGCAAGGCTCGCTGCCAAATGACCAAACACGATAAACATGGTCGAAAAAGAAGTCGCAGCCACCTGAATTCAACGATTAACCCAATTTTTCTTCATGTGGTATCGTACATGAACATACTTTTGAAATAGACACCCCAGTAGAGAGCGCTGATAACTGATACGAAAATGACTATGGCTATGGTCGTATTGTTGGTGAATATTCTCCGATACTTCATTGGAAAAGTGATGGCGACGAATCTAAACCAAGTCATTTTTTCCAACGTTGAGCTCCTTCCTTGGGAACAATTCACCTGTTAATTGAGATGAACAAGCTACAGTGGAACGCAGTTTCAACAAAAAACAGTGATAGTTGGCCAACTCGTAGATTAGTCCAGTAAAGTTGCTCAGGTATAGGTCTAAATTAGCTTATATCTACGAAAACGTTGGAAATAAATGTAAAGAAACTAAAAATATAATCAGAAAATTTGCGAGGGGTGATATGAAGCTCGGCATAAACAACAACAGGACCAAGACAATTGCTCCTCACATTACAGTTTCTGCAAGAGGAAGTGGTTTTATTGGGAACTCGCCTTAGCCTTTTATTGATTCGAGATTTTTATTATCAGTTCAGGGCACCTTTACTGAATTTCCTCATGAATGTAGGCTGAAGCCACTCTCCGATCCAGTTAGTATCGATGTTCATGACGCAATACGTCGATTATTACATGCAACATAAAATGAGCTACACCGTAATTCTAAGGAGATTTATCATCGAGGAACCAAAAAAGAATGTGAATGTTTCATAGTAGTAGCCTAACAGTCATGAGCAGTGACGTTGCAATATTGCTCTTCACTGCAAATTATTTCACGATATAAGGTCAAAAGTCAAAATAATTCTGTTTCGCAAGCAGGTCAGGTCCACTTGTGATTAGCATCATAGGTATGGAAACTGCACAGCATTAGTTGACAGTTTATCATGGAAACCGCAAAAATGATATTCATTCCAAGGATTTTCACCAAATTTTGTTGAATTGGTAGAAATTGTTCCCACATGCAAACTCACACACTGTGATATTCTTCCAAAGAAGAAATGCTTTAGCACCAAACATTCATTCCAATGGAACACTTTTCGAAGAACTGCCTAGTAAATATGATTGAAACCCGTTTTAATTCAAGATCCAACAAAAAAAAAGACCCGATATATTACACCTATGAACTACGAGAGATACTACAGAAGTGCTCACATTATTGTCCATGGAACCGCCCATACAGTAAAAATGAGGAGAATAGCAGCATTAGAAAAGGCATGGTAGGCGGTGAGGTAGCCGAATGAATTACGGAATGTTTTGTGTCGAACCATCACTAGGAATGAAAGAAAGTTGCAGAGCATTCCAACCACGCAGACCTAAAAAAACTTGAATTTTATTAGCAATGCAAGAGAAAAGCACATGGAAAATTGATGGTTTCAGATAAGACCCTTTTTCAAATTAGGCATATGAACTACAGTGCGTATCATAAGTATACGGGCACTCCAAAAATTACGCCATCTTCTATCCCACACAGCAACGCGTAATTTTTGGGGTGCCCGTATATTTATGATACGCACTGCATAATGTTGGTGGGATGTACATAGCCCAAAATTTATCACCGTAACTGATCAACGACATTACTGTAATGCTGTGGGATCTTTGAATTTTAATATCTAGCACCATTATTATTTTTATTCTCATAAGGTGAGTTCAATGTTGTCTAGATCATGTATGCTCAACAATTTACAAATGTATCATATTTCTAGAACGATTGCAGGAAAGAATGAAAGTGTGGGCATTTCAGATGTCCGCCGACACTTTATTATTGTTAGGTTCTTGTAAAATTAAAGTCCCGTTCCGACAAGAGACTTCGAATTGTCATAACTCAGCTGGAGCCGGACCAGTTTTTCGCGATCTAGTCGCCGATTGGTTCAGCACATTTTTTTCATCTTTTATATTCATGATTCCATTATACTTGGAATCCAGCTTCTTGCAGCAGGTGGAAATGGCAAAATCGATTTCTGCCGAGTTCAAATGGTTGGATCTTTCCGCTAGAAAAAGAATAGGCTGTTTTCACAGGGGCTATGGTTAAGCCGTCTGAACTTTGTTGTTAAAGATATGTTTGCACCAGAGTCGCCGGAGGATGCTTCAACCACGATGTCATAACCTGTAAAGCCGGGAAGATAGGCTCAAGGGATTTCCAAATTGTGTTGGGGAAGAGTTGTCCGTTCTATTATAGTTGAGTCACTAATTTCACTGATTTAGTGAGGAACCCACTGAAACGGAAGCCTAACTCGAAGTTTTGGTGAACGGTTCACAACAGATTGGTGAAATGTTAGTTGAATGAACTCACGACTAATATAAGGCCGCCTTCCACGAGGTTCATGGTGATAGGCTCCTCCGCTGGCGCATCTTCGACAGGAATGTCATCTGTGATATTTGTGACGTTCAACAACATTCTGAAACTTATAACTGCAGCTGATAAACAGATGAACAACACGAAGGATATCTACTACATCGTCAATTGAGAAAAAGAAAATGAATAGCGCGAATTGAGATTCAACCTTATTTGATGGGTCTTCCAAAAAGACCAGTTGATTCTCAGATAGAAAAACAAGACATACTAGCACTAATTCGAACTTATTATATTATGTATTTACATCATTTAATTAGTTTATCAATTATTAACTACATGAATGAGCATCAACTTAATGGATAAATAAATTCACAAGGAAAAATCAGAGCAATGCAACAGTGTTACTTCCAGAAGGACAATATTGACTCCTTGCACAACCTTAACAATGACAAAAATTACGAAAGTTTTCGCGAAGTAGAGATTAGAGTTCACATATTCTTGCCAGCTCTACTACAAAGGAAGGCTCATTGTTTCCGCAATTCTCTCAAGCACAGACTACGTATGACCATCATAATCTAATATTGCAATTAGAATTTACCTCCTCAATGAAAAGCATTCGAGTAATTGGAATTTCTAGGAGCAAAAGAGGAGCAGATTAACTTGAGAATTCCCACCAAAAGTTAAACCCAACCCGAGAAACTAAGTGGAAGTTCAACATCAGTGTCAGCGGAGCAGAACTCCTGCCTACGGCAAATCCATTGCGAAATGTTACTAAGTGATATCAGCCTTTTAACGTGTAATCGAAATAAATCAGGAAAGTACCGATGTTTCTCAGAAAAACAGCTTTTCGACCTAGTGAAATCAACAACCCAGGGTTCATAATGTCGCGACTCTCCTGAGGACGAGATTGAAGAGCAGGTGCAGTGACTAATTGTTTGGCTTGCGTCACCTTGCTTTCCAACTAATACTTCCGAGAATAGAATGATTGAAGTAGTGATTTCCGAAATATAGCCATCTAACAAGTTCACGACTTTAAAAATCTCTAAAAAATCCGTCAGTGAAAAAGTGACGCTGAGAATCAATGGCCATATAAGAGACAGACAGACAAAACAGCACTCTTTAGTATTAGTGCTGTATAACATTGTTGTAACCAGCTGCGTAATCGAAAAAGAGACCATATGCTTTCTTCCCAAGCTTCGCTTTTCTCTATGTTGAAAACATTTCCATCCGCTTCAGTTTCCTTGAAGTTCATGGGTCTTTTCTCACGATGCTGTTGAGATCAACGTTCACATGGTTTTCAACATCGTGAGGGGACATATTTTGGTTACGAATACCAAACACCGTTAGATCTATGTCCACAAAGCTAGCCTTTGCTAATAGGTTTTCTCTGGTATTCTCAAGGCAGAAGTACCACTGAGAGTGCTTTACCGGTGATTATTTCACCCTATGTTACACGTATATCTTGCGATCTAGTAGATTTCATGGCCATTTGATTGTGTTTTCTACTGGCACCAATTGAAATGAAACTTCCACTAATATTAGGTGGCCGAATAATGATGCGCCAGTATTTTCCTGCGCACATCCTGCTCTTTAGGGGTCGAGATTTCCTTCCCTTTCTAGCCACAGAAATATTCACTATTCGCTTAACAAAACACATGCAAATAATCGTATTCTCGCTATGCCACGCTCCACAAACCTGAAAAAGGACCGAACATTACGTGTACATAGCGAGATTTTTCGTGAACGAGTAATCAGAGTTCCAGCACAACTCTAATAAAGCAAACATGGATAGCAAATCCATACATTCTTGAAAATGTCGAATACAGCTCAACGAACAAGAAACAAGAATGTTATCATTGCACGCCTTTTAGTGATTGAATACCATGTATTTTTCTGCAGAAAAAAGTAAACAAAGCGTTACTTTGAAGGTGCAAAAAAGCACCATTGTCGATTATGCGGAGGCATAGTCCGTTCCTTCAAACAGGTACGACAAACGGTTGTCATTTTCGAGAACCGCTTTCAATATATCGGAAGGTCTGAGGGTGAAAATGCTGAGTGCGGCATGAACGCGTAACATCCTCCTCGAAAAGATGGATGGACGGACCCCTTGGCCGCAGAATCGCGGTGCGACCTGAATGAAAGATCTGTTAAATGAGTGGGTCGATTACGTCCCGGCACGATTCTGCGGATGCGACGCTATGAAAAACCATCGATGTTTTCGAGACGGATAGTGCATCCAGTGTCATATCTTCTAAGTATTTCTACGTATGCTCCCTACAATTAAATTCTGCACCCTAGATCTGCTGTTCTACTCAGTTACACTTTTTTTCGTATTACCTCGGCTTTCTGTGGACGAACGTCACTCCTCGTAAAGTCTACTACCCCCATCGATTGTCCTTACCAGATGCACTGCCAGAACCTTGGAAATTGTAGGAGTCCTCATGGTGCTTACAAGGGAAGTGCACGAACTTAAGTTGCGCTTTCGGAACGAGACATATATGGTTGGAAAGCTTATCTCAAATGATGTTACAGATTATATTTGAAATTCGCTAAATGGTTGATATTCCATTTCCTGCCATATTGACATATACCTCCGTCAATCATTGCTTGACATCTGGATAGCAGAGTGGATAGTGATGCTGACACATAGAATGAAGGTCGAGGGTTTGCATCCTGTCGCCCCCTGGAGTTTTGCAAACTTTAATAGCTAATCTTTGACAGAGTGCGGAACTGTACAGGAGATAAATGAGCAATAGCTACAAGTGCTGCTTTGAAAATAATAGAAAATTGCTCCATGCTGGGTGTTAATGCAATGTCGCTGCAAAGACCAAGTATTTTGATGTGCCATTGATCTATTCGGTCACTTTCTCATTCTATAACCGCCTTACATGTTCGACTGCTCACGTTTATTGTTTGTCTCTACTGTTCTAACTGTTACTATTTTGAACACTTCATTGTTTATGTTCATCGCTGCGGTTAGTAAAAAATTCTTCTATCAGAGCTAATTGTAAAAAGAATTGGGCCAAGCCTTTATCAAACAGCGAGGCTTCATACAGAGGAAGTCTTCCTGTGGCTTTCATAGTGTAACATCAATAATCAGCAATCTGCTAAACAGCTCCTCACCCTGTCAAAGGTGAGCAACTGAAGTTTGTAAAACAAACTCGGGGGACAGGATGCAAACCCTCGACCGCCATCCTATGATTCAGCCTCACTATCCACTCGTATCCAGCTGCCAAGCTATGATTAAGGGAGGTATATGTCAGTTTGGCAGAAAATGGAATTTTGAGCTTGTATCAACCATTTAGCAAATTTCAATTATAATCTATGACATCATTTGAGATAAGCTTTCCAACCATATATGTCTCGTTCCGAAAGCGCAACTTAAGTTCGTGCACTTCCCTTGTTAGATGCCGCTTCTCCACAGCACAACAGGATTCACAAAAAACCCATCCATTGCATGCCAACTAACGGTCAGGATGAGACATTGAAAGACAAGGAAGGCGTTGTCGAGGGAGATGAACGAATTGATTAGGAAGCAACATAACATGCGATACTACATGCACCAGAAACAGCATTTTCACAGCGAAGCGCATGAAATAATGGAGTCTAGTAAGGCCATGTGTGAAGGACACTGAAGACGAGCCCTTTCCTTCAGCTTTGGCTGCGAATCTACTCTTGGAAAGTGAGTTAACCATGGTGGCAGTCTTCCAGAATAAGAAGCGAGAAAATAAAATGACCGCTTTTGATTCGTGTTCCTGCATATGAGTAGAGTGCAAACTTCATTGACATCAGTCTGATGAAATGTCGATGGGAAACTATCGAAGTGTTGACATGAGGACGTCAGCAAAGCAGGAGAATGTGAAAAGATACTAAAATTTCATTCAACAGGTAGTTGTATATCTCTGATGGGGTAGATAATCTAATGGTGCAAAGCAGCTGAAGCTGCGGTGTGTCGAGACCAGTCGCCAACAAGTTTTTTTTAGCAATCATTGCGTACACTGTAGATGACCATTTTTGATAACAATTTCCAGAGCATACTGGAGATGAAGTCAAACAGAACTGCAGTTTGAAATGTCCCATCAACATTAACAACAACAACAATAGCATAACATCGCTCGTGATTTTCTACAAGGTTTTCTCATACTGAAAACCGTCCATGGGACAACAACCGCATGTAGTCATCTCCTTTTGTCCTTTCCTATAATAAAGTCCAGAACGTTTATAATAGTTTTATTTACGAAGATTTGATATTAATACAGTCATGACACGAACAAGGACTAATAATATTACTGAAGTTATTGATGCCGCCTAATACCTGTATGTTGACTACGTCAGTGTGCCGCTTTTGGAGTGTAATCTCATTTTATTTGTTCTTCTGAACAACCACAGCATGACATCATTGAAGCATGAGCCGCTTTTTAGTTGGGAGGGATGAAAAGTAGGAAAATGGAATGCCCACTCACTTTTGGAAATTCCTAATATAAAACAAAATATATTAGGTCGTCAAGTATGAAGTGTCCGATTTTATATGCGGTCAGTTTGACAGGCTCTGTCTTCGGAGTTTTACTAGATCACTTCTCATCTTTCTTTTCATTATGAAGCACATCCTCGCTCTTTCAGAATCACACTCTTGGTTTCTGATCACCGTTTAAATCTTTGTTTGGGAACATTTTTTGTGAAACTACTCAAAGACCAAAAATCGTGTCATTCTGGAACATGGGTTCCATTTTCGAGCTCTCAGAACAAGGAAACCTGGAAATATTGGCGAAGTGTTTAGAGGACATTTGGCTAGCGAACACTTTGAACAACATTTGTTAAAGTTCCCCTCAGGTGACATGGAGCTGCCATATGAAACTTATGATGAACCTGGATATCGATGAGCTGGAAGCCGTAGCCGAAGTGGATATGAGTCAAACTAGATCAGCGTAAGTAGCGAGGTGTGGCCTTTATAATCCAATAATATTTAGGTATTCAACGCAATACGACATTTAAAAGTATTTCGGTAAACGAAATTTACCCAGTTTGACCCTC